>HG713093.1:18409-24679 GCA_000499725.1 Eimeria brunetti | reverse complement strand
CAGCAGCAGCAGCAGCAGCAGCAACAGCAGCAGCAGCAGCAGCAACAGCAGCAGCAGCAGCAGCAGCAAAGCGGAAACGCGCAGACCACGAGCGAAGGCAAAACCCTCAGTGGGAACAACCCCTTCACCCACCAGCACAAGCAGTCCTCGCAGCAGCAGCAGCAGCAGCAGCAGCAAATCGGAGCAGCAGCAACTGCTGCTGCTGCTGCAGTTGGGCGAGGGGTCATAGAGAATATTCAGCGGCTGCGGCAGCGAGGGAGCCTGCTTCGACACAGAAATGCCGGTGCAGCAGCAGCAGCTCCTGCTGCTGCTGCTGCTCCTGCTGCTGCTTCTCCTGCCCAGGCTGTTGCTGCCACAGCAGCAGCAGCAGCAGCAGCAGCAGCAGCAGCAGCAGCGGCAGACAGGGAAAGGGAGAGCGGGTCTGTCTATGAGGGGCGGGAACTAGGGGACTCGGTGCTGCTGCCCAGCAGCAGCACAACAACGGGAGTTTATCATTCTAGCTGTTCTTTTGACAGCTTGAATGAGGAAGCAGCAGCAGCAGCAGCAGCAGCAGCAGCAGCGCTGAATGCACCGGGGGCTGCAGCAACAGCAGCAGCAGCAGCAGCGGGAGAGCGAGGGCTGACCCGGCGGCAGCGGCGGTTTGTAAGGGACCTTCAGGTGTACAGACACCTCCCTACGAAGGGCCCCGGCTGCTGCCGCCTGCTGCTGCGTTTGCTGCTGCTGCTGTTTAGTTGGAAAGGAGACAGTTGGGCCTCTGTGTTGGACGGTGTCTCCTTTTTGTCTTACGCGCAGCAGCTGCGGCTTGCTGCTGCCTCGCTGCTGCAGGATCTGCTGCACCTGCTGCTGGTGCTGCTGGCCTTTTGCTCCTTCGCCTTCACCTCCCAGCAACAGCAACAGCAGCAGCAGCAGCAGCAGCAGCAGCAGCAGCAGCAAGAGGAGTTCTTTCCTGTGACCCCGTGGCAAGAGCTGGACGAAAGAGACAAAGCCCTAGGGCTGCTGTGGGGTGTCTCCGTTTTCTGCTGCTGCTGCAGCTTTATTTGTGCTGCTCCCTTTCTGGATTGTCTCTTTTCTACTTTTTGTTTTGCAGCAAGGCAGCTGTCTCGGCTGCTGCTGTATAGACAGCTGGGTTTCTTTTATTTGTCGAATGGGGGGGCTGCTGCAGCAAGTGCAGCAGCAGCAACTGCAGCGGCTGCAGCAGCAGCTGCCGCCGGCGCCGCGCCCACTGCAGCCGCTGCAGCAGCAACTGCAGCAACAGCAGCAGCAGCAGCAGACGGGTCCCTCTCGGGCTTCCAAGCCAAATATGCTGTGGGGCTGCTGCTAAGTGTCTCCTTTTTGCTGCGACCTGTCTCCAACATTGTGTCCCTTTCTGTAATTCTCCCCCAAGCAATATGTGGAAAACGCTTCTTTTCCTGTCGCAGAGACAAAACCATCCTCAGTCCGAAAACCCTAAACCCTAAACCCTAAACCCTAAACCCTAAACCCTAACCTCGACAACTCATGCAAGACGCAGACACGCGCCAAACCCTGCAAGCCCGAAACCCATACACCCCACAAACCCTAAACCCTAAACCCTGAACCCTAACCCTAAACCCTAACCCTAAACCCTAAACCCTAGATCTTCCCTTACGAACCCTAAACCCTGTGCCAATACACCGAGAAACCCTAAACCCTAGAGCTACTACTGCTTGCACTTCCGATTTCTAAGCCCTCAAACAGCTGCTGGCAGTGCTAAGCCCTAAACCCTAAACCCTAGGAGCTGTGAATGGCAGTAGGTCTGTATATATATATACATATATATATATAAAGAAGAAAGGTTTTAACAGCGTTAGAAGGCAGGCAAGGGTTTCGGGTTTGGGTTTTAGGGTTTAGGGTTTAGGGTCTGTATTTTAGGGTTTTTGAATGGCTAAACCCTAGCGGTTTGTTTTGTGTGGGTTTTTTTTCAGGCAGCGAGGGTTTAGGGAGCAGCAAATATGCTTCTTTAAGCAGCATAATAATATTTTCCCTTTGCAGAAAGGGTTTATCCCCCCTGGCTTTTCACGGGCTCTTGATGGGGGAGGATATCGTGAAAGGGTTTAGGGTTTGCAGCGGGCTGCTCGAGGGTTTGTGGCTGGACCTGCTGCTAGGGTTTGTGCTGAGGGTTTGGGCGGTGTCTATACACCTCAGCTGGCTAGGGTTTGGAGTCCATTGTCTCCACGCCTTTTTGGCTTTTGTTTACTTGCTGCTGTCGCAGTCTGTTAGGGTTTTGGCCCTCAGGAGACAAGAACTTCGGGCCCTTCTCGCTGCTTTAGTTTCTACCCGCCCCGATAATTTAAAAATAATTACAGAAAATGAAGAAAATGAAAATAATTTCTTTTTTGAGCCCAGACGCGAAGGCCCAGCTGCCTATACACCCCACATGACTTTGGCAGACCTCAGCGAGTACTACGCCCAAGAGGGTTTCATTTCTTCTCCTGGAGTCGTTTTTCCCACCATAATTTAATCTTAAAAACAAATAAAGCAATAAATGCAAGAAATACAATTAAAACGAGACAGTATAAGGGGGGAAAAACTGAAAAAAATCAAAGAAAATGACGAAATACTCACAAAATGACAAAAAAACGCCCTTTCTGTGGCGCAACAGCAGCAGCAGCAGCAGCAACAGCAGCAGCAGCAGCAGCAGCAAGAGCAGCAGCAGGTTATTCAATTGCAGGGAAGCTGTCTTGATTTTGTTTTTTGTTTGTCTTGTAAAGACGGGGGTTGAGGGATGTAACAGAGGGAGGCTGTCTTTGCTCAGGTGTATATACACCTCAATAGAGACAGTGAAATATATTATATTTGCTGCTTTATTCTCCAGCAGCAGCAGCAACAGCAGCAGCAGCTGCTGCTGCTGCTGCTGCCGCTGCTGCAGTTGATAGCAATCCGTATCGCTTTAACATTTGTAACCTTTTTATTTTGGTGTAATGGGCCTATATATATAGATAGATATATATATATATATACATATATATCTATACATATATAATATATATATATAGATATATATATATGTATATGTCTATATATTTTATATATATATGTTTATATGTCTAGGTGTATACTATATATATAATGTATATATTTATACGTTATATATAGTATACTATCTACGTAGTACATATATATCTATATACATATATATATATATATTGTATACAGTAAATATATTATATATAATTGTGTCTATATATAATATATTTATATAATATGTTATATAGTATATATAATATATATAATATATATGTGTATATATATGTATAAAGGATAATAGCACAGGGGTTTGTATAGGGATGCATATTTGCATAATAAATAAAATTTCAAACAAATCGAAGAAACTATTATCCTTGTCTTTCTTTTTCTTTTTGGTTCTTGGAAACTAAAAACAATACTATTTTATTGTATTACGTAATAGTATTAATCATTATTACTATTATTTATTATTATTATTATTATTATTATTATTATTATTATTATTGTTAGTATTATTATTATTATTATTATTATTATTATTATTATTATTATTATTATTATTTTTTTTATTATTATTATTATTATTATTATTATTATTATATTGATAGTGCCATAGGTAAGGCCAGCTGCAGCAACAGCAGCAGGTTGCTGCTGCTGCAGCTCCTGCTGCTGCTGCTACAGCTCCTGCTGCTACAGCTCCTGCTGCTGCAGCTGCTGCTGCAGTGCGGGAGGATTTAGGACGTAGCATTTTTTGAGTTTTGCATTTTTAGTTAGTCTCCGTAAACATATATGATACAAATAGTAAATAAATAAATAAGTCAATAAATAAATAAATAGATATATATATATAGATGTAGCCATATAGTTTGTATGCCTGTAGATATATATATATGTCTATGGTACAGATATACATATATATGTTTCCATATATATTTATATTTATTTTTTTAAGTGTAAGGTTTGCACTTTTGTATTTAATTAAAATAAGCACTGGTTTTATCATTAGAGAGCTGAGGTGTATAGGCAGCTGAGTCATATCTCCTTAAGTTGTAGTATTATTACTTAAATACTGAAAATAATCTTAAAGCTTTATTTGTTTTTTATATTTACTCGCATGTTTATTCTTTTATTCTCTACGCCTTTATGTTTATTGTATATTCATTGATGGTAGGCGTTTACTAATACTATACTTTTCTAGCATTTAATTTTGTTAATATTATTTATTTATTTATTTACTATCAGAGACTTGAACAGATCTCCGGGTGTAGGTGTGTAGAAGCTGGGGTGTATAGGCACCTCAGTTATTGGCGGTGGGAAAAAAGGTTGAAATAAGATTTAATAAGTGGATAAATAGAATTAATAAATAATATTTAACTATATTTCATTTGTACTTCTAGTTTTTATCCCCTTTTGTCGGCCTACTGCTGCTCCTGCTGCTGCTGCTGCTGCTGCTGCTGCTGCTCATAGTTGAGGTGTCTGTACACCGCGCGTGTGTAGGCTAACCCCCTTTGCGCGCAAATAGCGATTTTTAGTTTGATTTCAGTTTTTTAAATTCTTTTTTTGAATTTAATTATTTATTTTTTATTTTTAATTTATTTATCTCAAAGATTTCGCGTTTTTTTCCAGTTTTACCGCAGCGCTCGGCTTCGCTGGGGCTGGCTGCCCATGAGCTGCCTATACACCGCAGCCCTCTAAGATTTTTCGACTTTGTTTAGCTGCTGATCTGAACCCCCCTTAACTTTTGAGAAGTATATTGCCTCAAGCTCGGGTGTATGTACACCTGAGACCACCACACACCCTCTCCCCTTCAGCTGCTCGATTGCCTGCTTTCGCTGCTGCTGCTGCTGCTGCTGTTGCTGCTGCTGCTGCTCCTGCCGCTGCTGCTGCTGCCTTCTGCTGCTAGGCTAGCTGCATGCAAGGGGGTGGTGTACGTACACCCCAAGGGCGCCCCATGCAGCTTTGATCTTTAGCTTACTTCTCGCTTTTTTAGCCATTGCATTAGCTGCCTATACACCTGAAAAGCGAAGGAAGAGATCAGAAAAACAAACTCAATAAACAGTTCATAATTATTCCTCCTCCTTCATTGACGATCTCCGACAGCAGCGGCAGCAGCAGCAGCAGCAAGAGCAGCAGCAGCGGCAGCAACAGCAGCAGGAGCTGCAGCTGTTGCTGAGGGCCTTCGCTGTTTTATTCGCTATTTCCCCATTTCTGCCTTTTGTTTATTTATTTCCTGAAATAGTTGAATGCATGCGACTGAACTTCGTTATTATCTCAAGACAGCAGCAGCAGCAAACAACAAAACCTTCAGTGAAGACACAGCAGCAGCAGCAGCAGCAGCAGCAGCAGCAGCAGAAGCACTGCAGCAAACCCTCAGCTGTATCTGCCTTAACGCCCAAAACGAGCAGCTGCTGTCAGACGGCAGCTAGCTAGCCAGCTAGTTAGTTAGCTAGCTAGCTAGCTAGTTAGTTAGCTAGCTAGCTAGCTGCGCAGCTAGCTAGAGAGCTAGCTAGCCAGACAACTAGCTAGTTAAAGAAGTACATACATGTCTTGCGAGCTTTGTGGATAGGAAGACGGCTAGCTAGCTAGCTAGCCAGCCAGCTAGCTAGCTGGTTGGCTAGGTATACAGGTAGCTAGCTAGCCAGCTAGACAGCTAGCTAGCTGGATAGCTAGCTGGATAGCTAGCTAGATAGCTAGCTAGATAGACAGCTAGCTAGACAGCTAGCCAGATAGCTAGCTGGATAGCTAGCTAGCTAGGTTGCTAGCTAGCTAGGCAGCTAGCTAGCTAGGCAGCTAGCTAGCTAGACAGCTAGCTAGCTAGACAGCTAGCTAGCTAGGCCGCTCCCAACTCTGCTGCGGGGAGGGGCGAATTGCTGCAGCCCCACAGGGGACAAAAGGAGACAAAAGGAGACAAAAGGAGACAAAAGGAGACAAAAGGAGACAAAAAGGGAGACAGAAAATCAGGAGACAGAAAAATAGAAACTGGAAAAAACAGAGACCAAAACAGAGACAAAAAAAGAGAGACACAAAGCGATTAAGTTCACTGCTGCTGCTGCTGCTGCTGCTGCTGCTGCTACTGCTGCTGCTGCTGAGTTTTAAATGCAAATTCAACTCTGGTGAGGGGAAAGAATGGAGGACCAGCAGCAACAGGAGGAGACATCCTCCCCCCTGCTGCTGCAGCAGCAGCAGCAGCAGCAGCAGCTCGAACCTACGGCTGGCACGCTGCTTTCAGACCTCACAGCTGCAGCAGCGACAGAAACAACGGCAGCAGCAGCAGCAGCAGCAGCA
>HG713093.1:13409-15909 GCA_000499725.1 Eimeria brunetti | reverse complement strand
CTGTCTCCTTTCTGCAGCATTCCTGTCTCCTTTCTGTCTCCTTTCTGCAGCATTCCTGTCTCCTGTCTGTCTCCTTTCTGCGGCATTTCTGTCTCCTTTCTGTCTCCTTTTGTCTCCTTTTGTCTCCTTTCCGTCTCTTTTTTGTCTCCTTTCTGTCTCGTTCCTGTCTCCTTTCTGTCTCCTTTCTGTCTCCTTTCTGTCTCTTTTTTGTTTCCTTTCTGTGCCGTTTCTTTCTCCACTGTCTCCTTTTTATCTCCTTTTTGTCTCCTTTTGTCTCCTTTTTTCTCCTCCCTGTCTCCTTTTGTCTCCTTCCCGTCTCCTTTTGTCTCCTTTTGTCTCCTTCTGTCTCCTTTTGTCTCCTTTTGTCTCCTTTTGTCTCCTTTTGTCTCCTTTTTGTTTTTTCCAGCGCGAGGAGAAGCGGCTTACGGCTTCTATCGGTCAGCAGCCCCCAGCCCCTGCAGCGCCTCTCTCTCGCAAAATAGCTAGGGTTTAGGGTTTAGGGTTTAGGGTTTAGGGTTTAGGGTTTAGGGTTTAGGGTTTGGGTGCAGAGCGGGGTATGCATGACGCCACGCGCTTGAAGCAGCGCGAGCGAGCGCTTAATGGAAAGGTTGAGGTTCGGCCCCCAACAAACCCTAAACCCTAAACCCTAAACCCTAAACCCTAAACCCTAAACCCTGGACCTCATCCCCTACACCCTAATACCTAAACCCTGAAGCTTAGCCCTCTGCCAACCCTTCTCTCAACGCATCGTCGCATCGTCGCTAGCTAGCTAGCTACCTGGCTACCTAGCCCCCTAGCTAGCTAGCTCTCTAGCTAGCTAGCAAGCTAGCCACCTGCTGACGGCTAGCTGGCTAGCTAGCTAGAGAGCTAGCTAGCCACCTACCTACCTACCCCGCTACCTAGCTAGCTAGCTAGCTAGCTAGCTAGCTAGCTAGCTAGCTAGCTAGCTGCCCGGCCACCCACCCAGCCAGCCACCCAGCTAGCCACCCAGCCAGCCACCCAGCTAGCCACCCAGCTAGCTAGCTAGCTAGCTAGCTAGCTAGCTAGCTAGCTAGCTAGCTAGCTAGCTAGCTAGCCGTGTGTTTGTATGCGTTTGGGTTCAGTCTGTGTCTGCGCGGCAAGAGGGTTTAGAAGAAGAGTTGCGGGAGATGAAAGTCCAGCCCCAAAGACAGGCGGAGCAGCGGGAGCTGCAGCAGCACCTGCTGCATGCGCTGCAGCAGCAGATTGCATGCGCAGAGCAGCAGCTGCTGGAGCAGCAGCAGCAAATCGAACACCTCGAAAACCACACCCTTGTGACGCCAAACCCTAAACCTTAAACCCTAAACCCTAAACCTAAACCCTAAACCCTAAACCCTAAACCCTAGGCAGCTGTCCAACTTCTCGAGGCTCCCTGCAAACCGCGCTTCTGCACGCAAGACAGCGGCTCCCCCCTCTGCTGCTGCTGCTGCTGCTGCTGCTGCTGCTGCATGCAGGGCCTGACGCGGCAGCTGCAGCAGCAGCAGCAAAAGCTGCAGGAGCAGCGCCGGGTGTCTGAGGAGCTCGGCCCCCAGCAGCGAGACATCCGCAACAGACTCGACCTAGCCCAGGCACCCTAAACCCTAAACCCTAAACCCTAAACCCTAAACCCTAAACCCTAAACCCTAGCGCTTGGATTCGTTTCTGTAGTGGATCTCGAATGGTGTAGTGGGGTAGGCTGCGATCAAGGGTGAAGAGAAACGAATTGGGTGTCTAGCTAGCTATTTGCTGTATGTCTGGTTGGGCTACCTGGCCTTATTCCCCTTTTCGTTTTTTCTGCACTGTTTTGTCTTTTATTTCCTTGCAGAATGAATAGATAAAACAGATAAAATAGAATAAATGAACCAAATAAATGGAATAAAATAGATAAATGAACTAAAATAAATAAATAAATGCATCAATTTCCGGTGTCTGTACACCGCAGCTGGAATTCGCAGACGGCAGCGAACACCGCAGCAAAATGCAAATGGAATTGAAAGCAGCAGCAAGAAGGGTTTATGAGGCCAAGGAAGAGCTGCTCCACTTCAAAGCAGCCCTTGAAAAGGCAAAAATGTCAGCGGCTAGGGTTTAGGGTTTAGGGTTTAGGGTTTACGGGGTGGGGGGGGCGGGGCGGGAAAAGAGGGAAGAAAACGCGCAAAAACGGGGGCAACACGTCGAAATTTGGGTTCAGGGTTTAGGGTTTAGGGTTTAGGGTTTAGGGTTTAGGGTTTAGGGTTTAGGGTTTAGGGTTTGCTGCAGGGATTACAAAAGGGGCACGATGCAGCGAGATGCTGCAGCTGCACTGCTGCCTCCTTTTGTTGCGAGGAAGGTGAGGAATATGAATTCGGCAGATGTCCAAACCCTCAGCACAAACCCTAAACCCTAAACCCTAAACCCTAAACCCGAGGTGCCTTTCCCTACACCCCCACGCCGATACCCTAAAGCCTTACACTCCCAAACGCGGCCTCGAGGGTTTAGCGACTAAGCGCTCGTTCAAGGAAGCTAC
>HG713090.1:962-13408 GCA_000499725.1 Eimeria brunetti | reverse complement strand
GCACCACCTGCTGTTGAAGTAAAGTCTGCTGCTGTTGTTCCTGCAAGTGTTGCTGCCAATGCTGTTGAACAAACGACGGCTGCTGCAGCTCTTGCTGCTGAATCAACGGTTGCCGCTGTTCGTGCTGACCCCCAGGCAGAGTTTGCCAATGTAGGTACCGCTTCTGACGATACAGATCGTCCAGAAAGTATTGCTGCTGGAGGTACATCTGCCGCCGTTGCCGGCGCCGCCTCATCTTCCGCAGCTGCAGCTGCTTCTTCCGCAGCTGCAGCTGCTGCTTGTGCAGTTGCCGCAGCTGTCGTTCGATCCTTCGCTTCTGCCGCATCAGCTGCCTCACCTCTAGGGAAGCTGCTTGCCTTGAATGTGAACTGAAATGTCCAGCAGTATGCCGTTGAGGGATGAGACTCGTCAGTCCTGCGCTTGCATTGGGCTCTACCGGACTCCAAGTTTGGCCTAAAAATAGTTGGCTCGAAACCGGAAGCCATGACGGGACATGTTGCTCCACTGTTGAAACTGCTTGGGGTGGAAGGGAACCAAACGGGGGTCCAGAAGCTGCATGGTGTTGCTGCAGCTGCTCTTGCTGCTGTGCGTAACGTTCACCATCACCATGAATGATTTCAGCCACTCTTGCCACCTTTCTCTTTTTCAACGGCAGAGCCGCGTCAATTCCATCAGGCCTGCTGGAATTATGAGGACTCCTGTGGTGTTCCTCCTTCTGGTCTTCTCCAGAGTTGCTGCAACCTGGCGCGTCACCGTCTTCTGAGCTGGCCAGTTTCCGGCTCCCAAGGTCCTGAAATGCACGTCTCTCGTAAGTACGCGAGCAGAAAAAAACAAGCAATGCTATTGCTGTAGCAGAGGCTAGGACCGCTAGCCTAACACGCAAACACGGGAGGGACCGACAGGCTTTGCCTCTCGCCACCCCCGATCGAGAAAACACCGATTCCACCGTTGGCAATTTCGCAACGGCAGCAGCTGGCGCAGCGCTTGGAGTTGGAGTGTCCTGAAAAGAATTTTGCTGCTGTGGCATTTGGCCCCAACTTTGTTGAGTGTTGAAGCCGATGCCATTAGCCGCACAGCCTGCAGCAGCAATGTGCGTGCGCTCTGGCTAGGGATACGCCCCAAATTTACAGTTCGTCCACAGGAAAGAAGTTAAGCTGATCGCCTTCAGATGCTCCAGAGTTTCTGCATCGCTTATTCAAAGTTATCGTGAGGGAAAACAAGGCTAGGTGAGAGCAAAGCAGTGTATGAAATGCTGTCGACGGAGCACGAACTTGGTGTAGGCAGAAAAATTAATGAAACATTCGACAACTGGGGAAACGTTTCGGGTAATGCCGAAAATAAGCAAAAACAAATACATGAAATCGAAAAATACGTTCGGATGGAAATCCGTGAACATTCAACAGCGAAGGGGCGGCCCCTCCATCCGTCGCCGTCCCTTGCATGCCTTGCGTTACGGTGAAGCTCGACTTGCAGCGGTTCGAGCGAACGGCAATCGACACAATCAAAAGCGCTACTTCTGCTTATTAAACTGAATATTTTACCTTAAGTTATTAGAAGTCGTTAAAGTCCCTTGTTGACATCAGAAATAGGCGATATTTGCGTTTTGCGCACGGTCAACGGAGCAGATGGGGCATGCTCAGCGGGAGGTTAGTTCCCCATGGAGCAAGGTCTATGGGATGTTAGTACCTATCTCCCTACGTGCTTAAAGTGGATTTCAGGATGCAACATTGTCAATTGTGTACAGCTTTAGTGCGTGAGGCCAGGGGATTGTAGCTTTGAATGCACGGTAGGCTGTCTTGCAGCACTAGTTGAGGCAACGGGCGTTGAAGCGCATCTCATCCCGTCGCCTGTCGCAGTGAGGCCAGGCCCTTAGACTGGCGTCTCGAATGGGCCTGTGGCTGGATGGGAAATCCGTTGTTTCATCAAAATCTTCTGCGGAGTCTCGTCTTACGTATTCCACTCCACGGAGCCCACGGCGTTCCGTCAGTGCGACTCACGCGCCTCATTACACTTTTAAGCACCGAATGGGTCTTCGGTACAGCTGTGAACAATGAAATTCATACCGCAGGAGGCTAGCCTGTTGCAAGACGGTCGTCATTTACACACGCTCTTCATATATATGCACATGTATTTATATATAGGTAGAAAGGAGTCTTTTCCGAATATCTTTATGGAGATCTTAGCCGCTAATTCTTTTCTAGAATGGAGATTGATCTCGACCTGCCCTCTGGTGTAGAGGCATCAAACTTTCGGGAGGATCGCCGAGCTGCAACAAGCCCGATGTCTGCAACCCATCCCGCGAAAAGCATTTGTCCCGCAGAAGCAACTAGCATATAGTGCCTCTGCCTTTGCTGACCATCAAAATGTGAAGCTCCCTGCAATAGGGCGGCCGTGGAGGAGTTCCTTGGTTCCCTTGGTTCTCCCGAGTTATGCCTTCCGTGTAGAACGCACCGAATGATTTGCAAGTGCTGTTGGCATCTTCTTGATTACTAGAAGATATACAACGTTTGCAGCCACACCTAAGCAAGCTTTCCACGCTTGCGGATCACATGGAGATTGTGGGGGCCTTCAAGCATCGGATGCGATGCACTTCTATTCCCGGGTCTGCAAAGAAACCGCAGTGGCGGAACAGTGAAAGCAAGGGCAACTGTCGGTAAAACCCTCCCTTAGCAAGTGCCTGTCTCTAGTGACCGTGTTGTGGTGAACTTGGGGCATCTGTACAGTTGGCTCATGGCAGTGCTGTTTCCCCAAGGGAGGCGATCGGTACCGGACTGGGTAGCACAGAGGAAACTAAAGGAGGGCATTGAGCATGCGGAGATGATGTATACCTCGGCATAAAAGCGAACAAACAACGCTACGTCAAACGTGCTAGGCTTTAATGAATAAAGTGGGTTTGAAAAGATCTAGGCTTAGAGCCGGTAAACCTGCCCAGGCAGGAACTACAGGCGGTATCCGAGAGCGACCAGCGAATTCGGTGCCTAGGAAGCAGAGCGGACTTACCAAATTGAGCCTCTGCTTGCTTTTCAATAGCCAATATCGCATAGTTGAATATTGCAGACCCAAGAAGAGGGCTAAGGAATTGGAGAGGCAGGACATCGAGAAACGTTTCCACTGCAACAAATAAACCGGCAAGTGAATAAGGGACCAAGAGAGGTGGCTGCTGCAGTTGAAATGCTCTTCTAGTCGGCTTTGGGACTATTCAGGTTCGAATTAACACTCAGAGGATGCAAGCGGTACTGGATACCGGCTTCTGAGTGGGCTCAATATCGGAAAGCCCGGTATACAGGTGCAAGTTGACTCTCTATGCGTTGGCGAAGCTTTTCTGACTGCATGGTGCACGCAAAACAAGGGAAGCCGTGAAACGGGGGCCGTTCAGATCTGCAATGGTTCAAATTGCCATGATAGAGAACCTTTACACTGGGCCAGTTCACTACCACGTAGTCCTAGGCATGTCTTCGGAAATCCGCTTCGTATGCTAGGTGCACATGGGTTCCCCCCACGGCACTATCGACGTATATGAGCTAGGAAGGGACCGGAGGGTACTTGTAGTGACCTCTCACTACATTCACGACAGCCATGCCAACCTAGCGGTGTGCGCAGCTCGTTGTCCTCTTGTTAGCCGTTATGCATGTGTTAGCTGTCACTTATTAATTAAGTTTTCAATAGATTCCCTGACCATAAAATAATCAATCGAGTTGTACTGTATTAACACCAACCGAGGATGCTGTGACAGTGCAAACAAGCTTCAAACCATCCTAGACCGTCCCGTCCTCCCAGCTCCAGCCCCTTGGGCTGCTGAGGCGGGAAGCGTGGGGGTAACAACACACTCTTTCCTTGACAAAAGAACAGGGAACTGTATTGAAGCTTTTGTTCTATTTTTATATTGAATAGGAATGTGTCTTGAGCCATCTCAACTTAAGTAGGCTGCTTGAGGGAGGGAGACAGGGGTTGCTCACCGGTAGGCTTGCGTTGGGGACGTGGGCTCGTGCCTCAGAGACGAGTATCATTCGCAACTGGCTGTGAGCCCTTCTCTGATTGAGAAAAGTACTAGTTTGAGAAAATGGATTTATTCTAAACCAAGGGCTGGGCTGCAGCCGGACTGAGCGCTGCCTCCCCCGCAGGTTTCCCTGTCCCGCTGTATCTCAACCCGTTCCAGTCTCTTGCCACCCCATCGTATAGAAGAGCTCGGGAACTTACGTAACGGTCATTAGTGGGTACTGATTGCGATTGTGTTGTCGTTGGGGACACAAGTTGCGGAGCTGGGCTACTGTTTCAGTGCACCCACTGGTGAGGGTGGGCTCCAGTTCGTGAGGGCCCTGAGATCCCTAGGGCCCCAAACTCCCGTTTGTTTGCATGCGAAGGAAAGTTTCCCACAGTAGCTCTCCGTTTTCACGCCTCAGCAGCTCTTCCCTTTGAAATTTCCCGTCACTACTTCGCACGACCCGAAGGTCTCACCACCTGCCGTTCACATAAGCTCTCAATCTGTCAGACTCAAATTACCAGGTCACATAATGGTGAGTAAATATGTCAAATCCCAACATAAGATCATAAAATATAGGGCCCACTACGAAAGCTTTCATGACGTGCGCTACAACACCACATCTTTAGCCGTGCCACTACACTTGCTGATCCGCTACTTGTCCCCATTACCAGCAGTGAACGTACACTCGTTCGGAAGTCGTCGCAATTTCAGCTGCCGGCGTGCGACTGTCTTAGGAGGTATGAAACTCCTCAATATCTCTGTAGCCAATAGAGCCTTGGGGAAGCTCCCTGTCATGTCAATTAAAAGTATAGTTGCCGTTCTCACTCTAATTAACCTCCTGTTTCTCCACAGCCGTGGGACCATTGCGCCGGGTGTAGTGCTCGAGCACTACATCCGGAGCAACGGTCCCACACGGGCAAGACACAGACAGGCGGGAAATGCAAAAGGTGACGCCTATCGGGTACTGAGCAGGTATCGGCGCAACATAGAACTAACATTAAATTGAATAGGCTCAATTCGGACTCGGAGAAAAGGCAGCGCTTATGTCCTTATTCATGGCTCTTGCTTCACTGAATATCGGTGCTGAAAAACTCCCATGTTGCGGTACTAGCTTCTCCATTTAAAAAGGGCCTCCCCGTTTACGCATCATTTCGTGTTGTCAAACAAATGCACTACTTCATGCTCCAGACGCAAAGCTTGTGGGTCTACCCGAGTAGGACCCCAGCTTTCAAATTCCAGCCCTTCCGGTGGGCAAGGCCTAGTCTTTTGCAACAATGAAACATGGAAGGCGGGATGCTACGACATATATGGAGGTAAGCCTAATCTGTATGCAACCTTTTATACCCTTTCGAGGACTTTAAAATGTCCCACATAGCGAGGCTGAAACTTAACTGTTCGTCTTCCATGCGTAGAAGACCCTACTACACAGTCCCAGGTTGTCGTGTCGCTTTGCCAAGGACGCATGGAGTGCGAGATTTTACCATTACAATTGAGGAAACTATACACTACGTTTCCTGATGCTACATTAGCTCATGACTGTCCTGTAGAATTCCCTCAACATTGGGCGGCTGCCTGGCTGACCGTGTAGAGCTGCTGTAACGAGTTTTCCACGGAACTTCGCGAGCTGCAGCGAAGCCAACACAATTTAAGTTCCCTCAAAACAGTTGACCGCTGTTTCTCGTCTTCCGGCATCCTGGGTTGAGTAGCCCGGTGCCACACCCATGGCACAGGCTGGGGGAAGGTGGGCCTCCTTACAAGAGTTTCGCTGCACCTGGCTGCGCATAACGATGCATGTCAACCTCATATGCACGGGCTAGCGGGCCTTATTTTCCGCATATATTGTCATTGTATGCAATTGTTGGGCACTTTCACTTGTGTTCAGGCTGTCTTCTAAGGCAAAGTGGATGCGCCATTGTCAACTCCGGACAGGCTATGTCCAACTGCTGCAAATCAAGACGATTTCCACCTTTGAAGGATAAAATTCAGCAATTTCCAATGCATACAATACCAAAGGACACCGTTTCCGGAGTAGAAATGGTGCTTCTGCTAGGTCCAGCTACCAAGGAGTCTCAGGCAGTCAAACGAATTGTTGGGACTGTAGACTGACTCTCGTGGTCTCAGAGCAGGCAGGGGACACCGACAGATAAATTGAGTTCTCCGCAAGCGTCGAAAGCTCATTGTAATAGCACTTTTCTTTGAACTTTTGTTTTTCCTGTTGACATATTTATTTTTACCGATGTTTTTTTACTGTCCGGCCAACTTTTCTCCTTGTGGAGCGTTTTATTGATTTTGCAGGCTGCACCGCTTCCTTGCTCCGTTCCAAGTAATTCACACATTGTTTTACTCCGAAATAGACACGCTTTCATTCATCACAACTTGTTCCTGAACAATAAAAGAAGTTTTCAACCTTTGGCGTCCACCAGTCGAACTTCCTGTCCGTGGGTGGGGTGGGAGTCTACCGCATATTCCCAGCCCCGGCCGACGTAGATTACGGTTGGAGGTTGTGCAGCTGATGGCTTCCACGCTAACAATTTGAAGCTGGAGCCAAATGCCTGTGCTGCATAGTATTCTCCAGGATAGTGGAACTCAGAATTCGGGGTCAGCGCTTGCCCCTTCGGAATTGCCAACTGTGGAGTCGATACTTGCTCCCTCGGCAAACCTGAGAGTCAAAGCTTGCGATTCCAGTTCGTGTCTGCGTGTTGTCCTGGCAACCGTCGCTTCCGTCACGGCAATTGTATGGCTCGTATTTTACTGTTCGCGCGTCTACGACAGGCGCGGTGTTACGGATCCCCCGGTGCGCAGGCTGGCCAGCTCAAAAGACAGTGATGCGCCAGGCGAAGCTTGCGGAAAGTCTGGTGATGGCGAGGCGCATCAACAGTACGAGGGCCACCCACCAGGCAGATTGCTCGATAACAAGGAGTGGGCATTGCCTCTTAAAAAGAGGAAGTTGGCAAGAGCGGCTGTGGCCGTTGCCGGTGGTGATAGACATTATCCACAGCAGCACGAGAAGCAACAGCAGCATCTCCATGAAACCGCTGCTCCTCTCGGCCTAGAGGAAACTCGATATAATCGAAGGCAGGACCATCAAGGCTCCTTACCATTATCGGTTCGAAGTCCTTTCTCAACGGACGTGTGGACGCCGGCACACCCCAATGCAACTACAGGACAGCTGAAATTCCCCCATCACCCGCATGCTGTTGCGTATTTCGCTTCAGACACAAAGCAGGCAGGTGCCTTGGAGATGGGGGGACTGCAGCCACAGCTGCGCCAGATGCGGCAACATGTGTCCCAGCGGACGCAGCAGCTACAGAGGAAGAGGCCGCACCCGCAACAGCACCAGGAACAACTCCAGCAGCACCACGATCAGGTTGAACTGGATCAGCAGCCGGAGAGTCACCTGGCTCTACGGCAGAAACAGCAGCAGCAGTATTTGTTTCAACAGAAGCAGCATCAGTCTTTGCTTCAACATCAACAGAAACAATTGCAACCTCAGGGGCCGGTGCAGGCCATACGCGACACGGAACCACAGCAGGCGATGCAGCAGGAGGAGCAGCAGGCGATGGCACAGGAAGGATGCCAAAATAAGCGAGAGAAGGCGAAGCGGAAGCATGAGGAACATGGGGAGTCGGAGCAGCCGGAGCTAAAAGAGGAAGACGAGCAGCAGCTGTTGCAGCCAACAGGTCCGCTCTCAGGGCCGTTCCTGGAAGATGAATGGATTGCTTTGGACTCTTCAAAACATGTGGCGCCACAGCCCAACACCTCTCAGCAGACGCTGCAGGCTTCCGCCGGCGCAGCAACAGCACGTCCCTTGATGTCTGAGAACTCCACTATGCAGGTCATTCCGGGGTATCCGCCGGTTCCTCTTCCCAAAACCCCTGCTGCTGCTACTGAAGGGGCATCAGAGGATGAAACCGCTGCAACTGCTGCAACAACGGCTGCAGCTGGAAGCGCAGCAACGGCGCGTCAGTTGCATGCTGGTGGCCCATCCGCTGCTGCATCGACGACAGCAGGAAAAGGCAGTGACTTGGGAGCACCGATCCTCTGTTGTTTACTGGGTGGTGACAGTCCTGGAGTTGCACGGACACAAGACGCAGCAGCAGGTTCCGCCGTAACTGCTTTTGTATGGGCTACGGCATTTGGGGGGCTACCAGACATGCTAGATTCCACTAATGATGCTATTAAAGGTCACCCGCTTGTGCGTCTACCGAGGCGATTACTGGAGAAAACTCCGCCTGCGTTTTTGATTGACATGAAGCGCGCCGTGACCAATAGGCATCGCAAGCGGAAGTTCGTGCCGTTGCTGCATAGAGCCCATGCGCTGTTATCGCGGGAAGTTTTGTTTCCTGCCCAAATGAAGGAATTGGCAGAAGTAGCCGAAGATCTCGTAGCGCACTCGATGCAATATCAATGTGCCAACCAGGCAAACGAAGTGAACTGCCGCGCAAATGAGCGGCTGGGGGTCCGCTTCCTCGTACTGGACATTGTAGTGTCCGCCTTCATAGTTCTCGGGCAAACCCCAGGTGGGGATTATTGGGATTCCTTTGCAGAAACGATTTCAGACACCGCGCCGGCACTGACCCCACGCTCATGCTACATGGGGCATCTGAAATTCAACACAGATCTGGCCCAGGCGCTCAGCAGCGCAATGCGAATACTGAAGACGGGAAGGAGACCAAGTGTCGAAGACCTCCTGAAGATCAAGATGATGCTCTTCTGCTACAATTACTCTCCTAAGCGTTTCAAAGCACCAGAGTACGATCCCTGGAGGCAGGGGTGCTTCAGCCGGTGAGAACGGGTGGGCTGTAGCGTTTGTTACCGGAAACGTGGATTGTTCATATACTTAAGTGAGAGAGGAGGAAAAGAGGAGGGAAAGCACTATTTTGTGATTCCTGCAAGGTATCATTCGTGCTATCCCCGACTGGCTTCGCTTACCATATGCAGTAGCAATTCCTTGCCATTGCAGTGACGTCTTCATCTGACCCTTTCGACGGGCCGACGGAGACAAGACTGATTTCAAACGCCACTCTTCCTCAAGATGGGGAGTGAATTCAAAATCCTTTTCCCACTTAGAGGGCTTCCGCTCGAATGTAAATGAGGCGAAAACGGTGCAGGAGAATAAAAGGAAGTGAACAAAACTTTATGTGGTGATAGAGGCAACGAAGCTTTAATTCCCCTGTTTCGTTGCACTGAGCTACGGGCGCTCCGCCTCAAATCAAGGCAGTTTCCTTTTGCTTTCAAGATTTGAATGACATGATTTGAGGTATTGGGTTGGCGCCGCAGCTCTACTTGTTGGGTGTGTGTGCGTTCACCTCGGCGCTTGCAGGGCTCTTCGGGCCCAGGCATTGCAACTTTTGTGCAGCGTCTGGGCGACGCCAGTGATGCTAGCTCCAGTGGCAAATGCTTCGCACTAGAGCGACAGCGAATTGGACGGCTCCAGTGAAACAGTGTTTTTTTGGTGTGGCCTCTACACGACACTGGAACGCGCATTTCTACCGTCGTTCAGGTTGGCCACAGTGGGCCTGAAAGTTGCCTATCAATTGTGTACGCTATAACCCCACCCATGGAAAGGGTGCTTGTATTTAGTTGCACATGGGGGTGTTTGCAGCAAGAGTTATATTGAACGTGTGCCCCAGTGCACAGCAATGCAGTAGCAATGGCAATGTATAGCAGGCCGCGTGATCTACGTACCAGCCCAACTCCTTGTGCCGTTGTGGCCCGAACGGCTGGGTCCTGTAGGAGTCACCTACTTTTGATGGAGCTCTTATCCTAAGAATTTCGAATCTGCTGCAGCCCGTGAATATTCTCGGCTGAAGTTGAAGGGTCTGGTTACCGAGGGGCCGGCCCGAGTTGCAGCAGTCCTTGCAGCAACTCCTTCAACAATGCAACCTGAAGTGCACGCACACCCAAACCCTTCTTTACCGCATGCGTAGACGCTGTAGGCAGTTGATTAACACATTCTTGACCCTCAATAATCACCGAACACCCACACGAATGCAGTTGTTCCAACTTTGTACCGACGATGCTGCCGACAGTGCTAGTGGTAGCCAGCTCAGAACCCCTTCGGTCGACAGTTGAGGATTTTTGACAATATAGTGTTACGGCCCCCATTAGGACCCTCGCACAGTAGACCTGTTTAAATGTCCTTATTCATGTATTCTGTTCACTTGCCTTCCTGAAAAAGCCGCCTGCATTTTGCAATTCATCTCGGGAAGTTCCTACACGCCAGATGTGCGGCGGAAAGGTGGTACACTAGATTGGACATAGGCTCCATACCCAAGAAGAACTCTAAATCTGGGTGCAGTTTGAGGGCTAAGGTATGCTTCCAGAGAAACGAGGTATTCCCCCATTGCGTCTGCATCGCTGCGCCCTTCGTATTTGGACGGTTGGTAACGGCAGAGTCATTTTTGAGTATGTGTTCTCACTGCAAGGAAACTACTAGCAAGTTTGCTGGGGATACTGCGTTTGTCTCAATGCGAGGAGCCGCTGAGTCGTCTTTCGGCTCCCCGCCAAGACGAGTATGAACCTTCATTATTCGGGGAGAAAAGGCTGACTTTTCGACGAATGTTATATCAGGTATATCGAAAGGTTTTAGTTCCTCCGTAGAGTGCCTCCAGGACCAATCTGTTCAGGCTGTTCCGGTGGGGTTCGCGGTTCGCGCTTCCTGTGTCAGCCATGCGATGCTACGTGTAACGAAGACACTCGATCTAAGCTCCGAACTGCCGTGAGCTACGATAGATTAAAAATACAAGGGATGGGCTCAGCCAAAATGAGCCCAGCCCCCCCTTCAGTCGCCAGGTGTCATGGCGACAACAGCACAAAGACCTAGAGCTGTTGTGGGGAGCCGGCCTGTGGGGAGCTGCAGCGCAGCTCCGTGCAGTTGCTGCTCCAAGGCAGCCCCACGCCCAATTAAGCACGAGCCCCCCCTTTTCTTGCATGAACTAACACCATAGACGACGGCCAAACAAGTTTTTGGCCAACGGTGACCAAACTAAACGCAAGTACGAATACGCGTGCCAGTGTCGCGCAGACAGGCCATACCATACAACACTGAAACTGCCTGATTTGCTGTCATTTTACTGCAAAACGTTCGTCACTGGACCTCCCGTCATCGGCGTCGCCAAGACTCCGCAAAAATTGCAGAGCCTGCTTGTAAAAGCGTGCAATCGCTGAATTGTGTGAACGAGGACCCTAGTAGAGACGCGGTGATGCACGCATTCAGCCATCAAGCCACTTCACTCAAATGTTGAAAGCAGAAACGAAACGCCTCTCTCCCACTTCGATACCCACAAATCTTAGTGCGGGAGGGCAAAGTTTAATCAAAGCCGGCCTAACCCCTTCTATCACGTGAACTTCAGTATACTTCATCTTAGTTAGCTTCACAATTTTCGCTATGTTCATGTTCGAGACAAAGGGCAGCAACTGGAAGAAGGGTTCTCTTTGATTCAGTATCTGCTGTAGCGGAGTATGTGCGAGACTGTTAATAATTGTTTGCTTGAGCCAGCTAAAGGGTCCACAAGTCACCACTGTAATTGCATCCAATGGTTGATAAAGACAAGCGGCACGACAGAAATGGTTTGCTTGCTGGTTTTAACATCTTGCTTTCGACCCCAGTCTTCGCTTTTATTTTTTCACTAAGGCGTATGAGATTTCCACGGTTCTGGAGGGAGCTAAAGCCAGCCGGCGGTACATTTATCATCCTCCCTCCAACGGTCAAATTCATCCTTCCTAAAACCCAAGGGACATGAAGGCGAGCAAAATAGCATCCTCTTGATGCTCAGGAGGTCTTCGGGATTCGGCCTCTTTCCTGTCTTGAGAATTTGCATTGCCCTGGTGAGTTCCTGAACCCGATTTGAGGAGACATTCGGTCGCCCAGTGGCGGGTCGCACTTGAGCAGGCCGTGGCACTGCATGGCTGATGGCATTTGTTAACAGCTTCCAAGGCTCCTCTTCTGGCTCCTGCCCAATAACTATGAAGGCGGAAACCACAGCATCCAGCACGAGGAAACGCATTCCCATACGCTCGACTACGCGGCTGGCCTGGAGTTGTGATAGGTCTTGCTGTTGATAGTTCACCGCGTGCACTATAAGATCTTCTGCTACTCGCGCCAAGTCCCCTACATGGCCGGGAAGCAGAACTTCTTGCAACAGCAGATCATGCGCCCTCTGCAACAGTGGCACAGGGTTTCGTATGCCGACACCAGTGGCGACAGCACGCCTCAAGTTAATCCGGAACGCCTCCGGAACTTTCTTAACTTGTCTCTTCGGCAGGCGCACAAACGGGTGCACCAGCGCAGCAGCATGACTGGAATCCAGCATGTCTCGCGAATCCGGGTGGCTTGAAGCTGTCGCTGCAGGTGGAGGGGGGGAAAGACTGGTTCTTGCTGTTGCTACTTCTGTTACTACACCTTCAGTATTGCCACTACTATCTAACCTCGAAAGGGCCGGCATTTTCAAGCCAGGGCCTT
>HG713089.1:0-26316 GCA_000499725.1 Eimeria brunetti | reverse complement strand
GATTTGGCCGACGTAAACGTCCGCTCGTCCCAACGTACAACCTTTACAACGCACAATGGCTATCAGGATCCGCAGTGCTTTGTCCATTAAGAAACAGCAGCGTGATTTGCTTGGCCGACTAACCTACCGCGCGCTTATCAGTCTTTCGCTTCAGGAAGGTGTGGAAACGGAGCTGCGGACCTTACATGCGAGCACGTCGTTGTGCTGCGTGCAGAGGACGCAGTTGGCAAACACTAACATATTGGGCTTTAACCAGCGTATGTATCCAAATCCCACTCATGTCAAGCGGTGGAGGCTGCCGATGTCAGAGCCAAAGCAACTAATTGGCCGCACGAAGCAAAGTCAGTGTACTACATTTCGTGGAATAACCAAGCGTTTAGCATGGAAGAAGCACGAGACAACAAAAAAGATTCATTCTGCTATGCCGGTCAGCCCTGTGGTTCAGCGCCAGCCCATGTTGTCGGGCTTCCGAAGATTATGGCGGCGCCGCGCATTCGCTGCTCACAAGCAATGCATAGCGCATTGATGGGTAGGAAGGGTCAATACAACAAATGGTATTCCACTAGGCGGCCTGTCTAGCGCACCTCCCGCTGGCGCCAATTAGCAAGTTGAGAGGAAGCGCAGAGGATGCAACGTACAGGCAATGCACAAAAACTGTGCTGCAGAAATCGGCCATCCATATTCGCCATAGAGGCATCCACGGAGTGTGCATATAACTTGCGTGGCAACAGCCATGGATACAGTTGACACCAAGTTCTGTCTGCGTGATAAGTCCAGGTCGATAGAACGCCGACCAAAACTCACATCTCCACATGAGGTTCATCAGCATGCATCATTACGCGTACACCTCAGAAATGAAGCGAGACGCAATGCCAAAACCCAAACGACGTATTTTGCCTTCCAAGATTCAATACAAAATATATGTGTATGGCGAGGTGACAGAAAAGCCAGCAATGTAGTGTGCCTGTCTCTCCAGATGCCCGAGGATCAGTGCTATGGAACTGAAGGGAACAGCAAGCGTTCGGTGATTTCTTTCGATCTCCCGCCTCTACAGCTTTTCCAGTCATTTTTAAGCCATGCATTCACTGCACGTATTTTCTAGTTAGTGAGCTGCTACATGACTGTGAGGAATTTGGAAGTGCCCCTAGCTTGCAAGGCATATCTGGAGCAAGCAGTAGTCGATGCCTGACTGGCAAAACAGACGGTGAGCAGTGCATATGATCCCAATGCATTCAGAAACTCGATAAACCTGCCAACTAAAAGGACTAGGGACACGTGATAAATGCTTTGTCCGCCATTATACATCTATGCGTGGTGCTTCTTCATGCAACGCCAAAAAATACGGACCGCTGCCGTCGGGTTAGCTCCTGTTCTGTATACGTGCGTTCGCAGCTGTACGTTGGGCACCCCTGCACAACTATAGCCACCCCGGCGTAGTGGGAGTTTGAGCAGTGTGACCCATCGTGAATCTGGCTTTTCATGCCTTCGGCTGTGACACACTCGCTGGCCGACGCGTTCGCTTGACGTTTGCGAAGCTAAATATAATTGTCAGACACGACCACATCCACAATTCACTGGGAGAGGGGAGAGGTAGTAGGCCCGCGGCAGCTGATGTGATGACGCTCATTCATAGCGAGGCGAATCACGGCTACTGCTGCTTACTAGCAACCGTAGTGTGTACCAATATCTTTCCACCCCACACGGCTACAAAAGGGTTTGGACCTGTTTCCGAGGGAGTGTCACCTCACCTATCTATCCTAACTTTCACTTTTATATTCGTAGCCCTACTCTTAGCAACGTTAAGCTCTCTCAGAAAGAGAAGCAGCAGNTAACTTTCACTTTTATATTCGTAGCCCTACTCTTAGCAACGTTAAGCTCTCTCAGAAAGAGAAGCAGCAGCTTCTCACATAGGTTCGACTTAGGCATCCCTACACCTGGTGTAATAACGGGGACGCAGAGACGATACAAGCGGCACTAGTTGGCAGCGCAAAGCGGGAAGACACTGGCCATTTACAGGGCGTCAATATTTTCATGCATGTAGCGCATGGGCATTCACCCGGCCTACAGTGTACAGGGGAGGGGCAGCAGCCCGAAAGAGGACGGTTGCTTGCGCGGCTCCGCTGATGTGTCCTGATGGGCACACAGCACGAAGTCGACTTGTACAGTCGCATGCTTGCCTAATCACATACCAGAATTTGCGTCTACAGTCTAACAAAGATATCAAATTCAACAAGCTGTAAAAGCCACAGGTTGACGTGTTTTCGCACAGCAGGGCCCGGCGCTGCTAGGCGTTTGCAAACAGGACAACCTGTTTTGGAACCTGCAAAAGGGCACAGCAACAGCCATGTTCAGCTGCTGAAGCGATTATTTGTTCAGCGATATCACTCAGGTGCGCCAACACGCCGGAACGACGAGAAAGTAGTCTACGGTGCGTACAAGTCCAAACTTGAAGGGTATGCCACACTTTCTGAAACCAACTCAAGCATTTGAAATGAATGCAATCAAAACCCTGTGCAATGATTGCTTGGCGGCAATAAATACCTGCTGTTGCAATTCTACACGCAGACAAGCTTTTTCGGGTTGTGTTGGCCTGCACACATGATGCAGTTTATGGCTTAATCCCTTTTAAACCAACATCCAGGTATCTGACTAGCTTTACTATACGCATAAGCCCTTGCAAACTAGCTTCGCTGCTTCTACGTATGCCCCGCTGGGATACCCTATGCGCAGATACGGGAGCTCCGGCATCAAAATCCCCCCTTCCTTAATGGACCAACAAACCAACACTGTAATGCAAAACTCCTGTCACTCTTACACTCCAGTGGCCTTGCGAACATAATTCCTAATTTAGCGAGCTACTGCGCACTCTTTAAGGGATAACTGTTCCTAAGCTAACCTAAATATAAACGAAATTAAGTTTATTTTTGTTTTAAATACATGTTAAAAACCTTACCCTATGACGCGGGTTGTTTCCCTTTGAACCCAGCAGGGCATCGCACTGGCGGGGAAATGCTGTGTCTCGTTGAGTGACGGCATAAAAAAAAGACAAAGGCATCTAGTTTGCACTGTGCACAATACAAACCCAGTGCAAGAGCGTAGGCGTCTTGTGAAAGACTTGGCAGGTGCGAAAACCGCCTCAGAACGCACGTAACGATTGATTGTAAGGAGCGTCATGCACATTTATTGTGGACACACTCTCTGTAGTCCGCTTGATGCCATGGTCTCCACAGGCCAACCCTGAGAAGATGGGCTGGCGTTTTAAAGTAGCATGCATGCGCACATATTTGCCTGTGAAAGAGGGAAGATCCTCCTATGTAGGTACGGCGACGTGCAGCCTGCATCGCTCCATGCTACGCCAATCTTCTTTTTTATCACGCCCGATCTTGATGTATAAAATTCATAATGGCCGTGGGACACATCCCCGTCACATACCACGGAAAATATAACGTTTCCTCTCAACCTTTAGCTGAGCCACTCACTCGATGCACCCACGAAACAGCTATTTGCTCTTTTCTAAGCAAATCAATGCTCTGGAGGCGGTGAAGGGCCGCAGTGACGAAAATACGACAACGCTTGGGCCTGCGCCTAAAGAGCTGAAAAAAGGGCCAAGGGTGCACGTTTAGCCAGAAAGGTTGCGCGAGGCCAAGAGCGCGGGAAGATCTTTCACAGAGTGCAATGACAACGTCAGCACATGCACCGGACATGCACCAGCTCATAATGGTTGCCTTGTGCATGTTATGCTGGTAGACAAATGTCGTGGCCCTTGTTCGCTGCTTTTACGTACCTAGTGATCATATAGCCAACAGCAACACACGTTCTGAATTACAAATGGAAACGACTATTTTGCACGTTTCTTACCGCGCCTTGCAATATTTGCATATCCTTGCAAGAACGTTGCTACAAACTAACTCACGAACAACAAAGGAAGAAAGACGGCAAAGTGCAGCGACTAACCCAGTCCTCGGAACACACCAGCGTCCGTTTAGAGCAGGCAGCACAAGCAGCAGCTGCTACCCCGTTTACTTGAAGAAATTTAACTGGATCTACAAGTCAAAACACACCTGAACAATAGTGGCAAGCAGTCCTATAGCAAGCCCGCAAGGCCCCAACCTACTAACGCCCAGCGTTCGCATTACGTCTTCTCGCGAACCTCGCTGGTTCGCCAAAAATTCCTCCTGACCCTCTGCTCTAGGCCAACATCTCCGTTCGCCCGGGAATGAACCTTCGATATCTCCAATATATTCAACCCACAACCTGCTCGTTATGCCAACGAATGATAACGCCTCTGAAGAGTTGAACAGCACGAAAGGGGTGCGCAAATGCTCGACTCTCCACCTTCCAGTGCGCTTGTTCCACTTCCAGTAGCCACGTCGAGCGAATGTTTCGATTCAGGCCAACGCAACTCTTGAGCTCCACGACCGTGCCCATCAATAGCTCCAAATGTCTGTGCAGCAAGGGCGCTGAGCCCGATACGACACCAGATAAGACAAGCAGCGGGGGCCCCTCGAAGGCCATGCTTGACCCGACTTCAGCTAGGGTGTCTTTAGACCATTGTTTCGCACCCCGCCTATGTCACTTTGTCGGACACACGCCAGACGCTCAACGCATACGCAAACGCAACAAAATGACGACTGACTTAAAATTTTATCTGCAGCCTTCCTTTTAAATGAAATGGCCTCAGTCACAAGCCATGTCCAACAGAGCCTCCGCATTCTCATTCTCACGCGCAACACGCCTGGCAAATCTGCAAGTGATGAAACCGCCTTCGAGTCTGTATGCTAAAGCATGCTCGAGGGAGAGCAGGTCCAAACCCATCTGCCTATGGACATGTTGCACAAAACGCCTCCTATGCACGCATTTAAATTCAGCAAGGCTTTTACACAAAGATGCACTATTGCAGGCACCATACTGAGTCTTCGATGCACCAGAAATGCCTGAAACGACTCCATGACCTTATTTTAATAAGGAAAGACGCAACTTGCCTCCACCTAGGTCTTTATCCCGCTTAACACCCGCCACCTCCCCGGCCCTTTCGCATCGTGAACCGAGTTCAAAGTCACGACTGCAGCCGCTACACCTCCACAGATACTACCAAGCGCTGTCTGGATTTACAGTAATCGCCTCTGCCTAAACAGAAGCCTGATGCTGCAAACTGGGCCCCCCGTCACGCTGATCGCCGCCTCCTCTTATACCAAGGACGTTGCACCCTTTGTTTTCTCGTTTGCGCCTCTTCTACCTTCAACAAAGGCAGGCAGTGGATATGGCCCTGCTATACTGGTGACCATTATAACAAATAACACTTACCGACAAGCTGCTGTGACTTGCGCTGGAGCCAAAGCAGCTGGCATGCCGTCCGCCACAAATTGTATTTATACAGAGCATTTCCGAAGCGCCCGTAGGCCTTTGCAAGCGCAATCACGAGAAGGAGAAACACATAATATTGCTGTCTGTCGTGGTAGTGCCTCAGTGCAGCAGATACGCGCATGGTGCTTCGCCGTGCTTCCAACAGACTTGCGTTACGACGTAAGACCTTCACCGTTGCCGCACAAGCGATTACGTGGTAATGCCAAGGCAAGCATTAACATACCAAATTACACTCAATCGGCTCCATTGTTCGAAGGAGCTTAGGGTCATGGCCATTTCCAGACTACTAACCATCGGTGCCACCGGGGAACACCACAGGAGTTCCTCCCCCAGTATGCACGCCAACAACTCGCTTGTGGCCCAAAGCTGCGCAGCCGGGGCTTCTGCCAAATGCTGTGCTGAACTTGATTGTTAGATGCCCCATAGCGCAAAGCCGAATGGCACGAACGGGATCTTCGCAAGGCCTTCGGCTGAGTGCGGATTGACGTTGGCGCACATCCTGAGTTATGCAAAATGAAAAACACAGTTTCTGCTGTAGTTGGTTCAAGATTGTAACAGGCGATGCACTTCTTCAAATGTCGCCTGCGTTTGCTCTACAACGACGTTTCGCGTGACCTGAAGACTAAGGCAGCCACTGTCTATTCACTCCCTTCTATTAGGTTGCTCTGTGCATCTACGAGCTCGAGGGTGCGGCATCCAAGTTGCTGCAGACCCTGGTACAGTGCTTCCGGAAGGCGTGCCTCTGTGCAGCACACGTTGCAAATCAAAAACTGTGTGCCTTTACAACGGAAAGGCCACCGCCTCGCTTTCTTAACAAGCGAGAAACTCGAGTTGACCGATATCGCCTGCATACAGTATGAGCAAAGTGCTGCGTTTGCGCCGAAAATAGAGCACAGGATAAAGGATTTGGATTCCTTGATGTTATATCTGCTCGTCAACGCCGCCGTGTTTGTTCGCTTTGTGGAGTCGAAATTGCATTTAAGCTAGCAAGACAACTAAAGATATCCTGCTTTGTAGCTGATTGAGCTGGCTCTCGTTCGCAGAAAAGATGGGGGATTCTAACCTGCCTTGGACTGGGACACACTTGCTGAAAAGCGCTTTATCTGCAGCGCAAGTATGAGAATTCAAACTTTCAGCGCACATAAATGGGCAGGGCTCGCCACTTGCTTCAAGTAGGAAAGAGAAGCAGTGACATGCGCTGTATCCGCAGCCCGCCCATCGACTCTACTGTGCGTGTGCGAATTTATGTCCTCGCTATGGTTTTCAATGCAGAGACAAGGACATCTGCAGTCCAGAAACGGCATAATCCGTACAGAGACAACATATATGCCTCTCGCGGACTGCAGCGTCGACTAGATTCACCTCAATGCAAACTGAGCACTACCGTACAGGTTTTACTCTATCGGTGCAGGTTGGCGAAGAACCGCCTGTAGAAACGAGTTGCGTGCCTACAGGGTGGCTGCAGTAAAGTTCGAAGTTCAACCAATCCCTTTTACCTAAACCCCTCTATTTAATCTAAATGTGGAGCAATACTGTGTGACAGCCCATTTATCAAAACATTGCAATATTGCAGCGGCACAGGCCTACTGGGGAAGGCAGGAGGCATGTTAGCTCCAGTGTACGCTGTCTAACGGTGAAGGTGCACCGGCTATCAATGCAATATGATGTCGTGGCCATATATATATTGCATGAATGTGCATACCAGCAACTAAACTCCTTGAAAAGTTCCAGAAGCGGCACGTGGTCGTCCAGGCACCCCTTGCATACGTTTCCAACTCGTGAGCTACTGTCGGTAAATTGCGGGCTGTTCATCCTGAAGATGCGCGCTGAGGATGCTGGTTGTGGTCCCGTCACGAAAAAATGAATAGCCAGTATTCAACCGCCGGTTTGTTTAAATGCTCTTTTACGACAGCGATGGTTTGCCAGGGAACCGCCACATTATAGCATTTTGTCCAAAGCGGATGGGACTATGGTACAACCCACGCAACTGCAAACATGACGGGCATGCAACAAGTGCGCTCAAGCGAGCGATTGTTGTTTACTGGGAACAAATATAAGGACGTGTACTTCCCCTTAAAAATCTTTAATGCTCAGGCACAACAACGTGATGTGAGTTAAGCGCGCCAATCTGCGTGAACAGTCCGCTAGCGAGCCTCAGCCGCATCACTGCCAGCATTTTTTTGTTCGTTTTGTTTCTTTCTCACATGCAGACGAACGCGCAGCTATGTGCGTTCTTCGGGCCCATGCACCACTATGGTGTTAACAATACAGGCAAACACAATACAACAGATATCTGCATGCCCAGTGGATTCTTGAACGGCTCCTTACAGCCGGGAAAAATGTCAGTTCAGAGGGCACTACAGCGGCTGTTGTCTTGTTCAACGTGTGGGCATTAGCAGTTACTAGAGAGCCAAAAGGCGTTTTTGTTAACTTACCTCCTGTTAGCTTACTGAGATACGTATGACGCGAGTACGCTAGAACAAAGTGCAATGAAAGCGCATGGTGGCGCACAACCTAGTAGGATTCAAGCCACGCAGAAGCATTGGATACCCCCAAGTAAGCCATTTCATTAACTGAAAATGATGATCTCGTCAAGTGCATCATTATGTTGCCCTTTTGTCATCGACAAGATGGACATCCATGGCATTTAGTTGGGCCACCAGCAGTACTATCCATTGAGCGACTATTCGTGGCCGTCTCTGCAAAGCGAGCCTCTCGGCATCAATCCTTAGTGATTACGCGAGATATTCTTTACTCCTGCAACAGCTGCCCACCTATCATGAAACAGGACAGCGAACAGTTAGGCGTAACCGGAGGAAAGTGTCACACGCCTCAGCCAAGTATCGCACTATTGCTTACAAGACCTGTCAACTGTTGCTGCGAAATAAATGATTTTGTAAGCCAGAGGGATATATCTGCTTCCAAAGGCCTCACCACGCGAAATCCAAGGGCCTCCCCAGGTGGCTTTCTTATGAAACCTGCTAACCCCCCTTACTCAGATGACTTTCGATAGATTCCATTTTACGTGGCATATGAAGGCTATCCACATTACTCTGCATTAAGGTCCAACGCACAAGCTGAGCGACAGACGAGGTGTTGTAATCTGTTCACCGCTCCTTTCCATATCACGTGCAGCAGTGTACAGACTGACTTCCGGCAACAGCGACTTCCTCTAGGATAACAGATTAAAACCAAGCACAGGATAAATGCTGGCATCGGCTGAGTCCTGGAGACGACGCTGACTACCATTGCCAACCAGCCATACAAGCCAACATACAAGTACACCTCAATAAAAACGTATCAACAGACCTGTCAAGCTGAGCAGTGATTCCTCCCATTTGCTTCTCAAGTAAGCCTGTGTAGCATAGCTCTTGCCGGTAACGTGTAATTATGGGGCCGGCAGATTTACGGCTGCTCAAGGGCAAAATCGTCACTCACCCAGCTGTTATCGAGTGCTTCGCGCATTCATGAAGCTTTGGTCTTTTCATCAAACGCAACGCACAAGCTGTTCACGATGAAAGGCAAGGAGACACAAGCCCGGTCCAAGTTGGTGATAAAAGTTGACTCCCCTTCGGTGACACGTCCGGCCAGAGGAAACGTTCCAACTGCGACGTCACAGTGCGCTGCTTCGTACTACCAGCCTTTATTTCACAGGGCTCCTTCATAGCACCCACAAGAAACATAGCTTCACAGTATCGGTCCACATCGTCAAACTGTCAAATCCTTTAGTCAACAAGCGTTCCCCTAACAAAGGATAACTCGTACGCAAATACGCGTTGCAGATTCGCATGCATAGGCACGTGACTTCCAACCTCAAAGTGGTCTCTCTTCCTCTCTCAGGCTCCATGCACATTGATCAGCAAGCTCTTGAGGCCTACAGAACCCTCGCCATCAGGGTACACACTGATCAGCGCATAGTCGAGAAGAGGGCAAAGCCTGTCAATTGAGGGAGGTTCTATCATGGGCTCCTTAGATCGTATAAGATGCGAATTCACAATCAAACCAAGGCTCCCACGAGAACAATGCGAGTATAAGCATACAACACTTTGAGTCCCGCAAGTGCACGGACACAGAAATAAGCGTAGTGTTCGTCACTGCGCAAGTATGGTGGTGGTAGGGAAAGTGCCTGCAGATACTTCCCAGCATAAAGATATGTCCGACAATGTAGGGTTGTTGCACGTAACACTGTCTTGTGGGGCGGCGTGGCCACGATGATAGCTCCTCTAGTGCATCACTAAATGTACTTAACTTTCATATCATCTATAGGTATAGCGCATTCTGGCATTCTGTTTTACGAAACATTCCGCCGCACTGAATGCCCTTTTGCATTGGTTCGGCGGTGACCCACTAGCTGTCCAAAACGGCTGTGCCAGTTCGTACACAGGTGAGTTGTACGCGCTTCAAAGCACAGCAATGATGCAAAATGGCGTTTAAAGGGACTAAGTTTCCCAGCGAGAGACACTAGCAACCGTACGCACCCGTCATTTAAGAGAAAGGATCCGTGCAAAAAGTAACGCCCGCCAGTGCTGGTGTTGCAGGCTCACACACCACCAGCACCTGTACGCTTCGGACGACTGCGGTATTGCTTGTCCGTAGATGACCCATCTCCGACCTCACTCGAGAAGTTCCATACGCTTCAATACGCCTTGCCGTACACATATCACTTAAGACAAATGCATTTGCTTCTGACATGTCCCTATTTCAGCAAACACAGCAGCCCGTTCAGTCTATAACATGACGAGGTATCTCGATTTTTCCATCCTCCGCATTCTATATCTACAACTTATCACTCGGTGACCTCTGGAGAACAAAACGCAATGGAAAGGGTTGCTTAAGCAGCAGAACTGCCTGGGCACGGCATATATTTCATACACGACAAGGACTGCATCAACAAGCCTCACAATCCTTCGGTGCACAGGGAGCGGCAGATACCGACACTCATCAGTACACCTTGTACGACATGATGAGACTGTCAAGGTATTCCAGAACATTCGCACGTCAACAGCATAGATTACACTTTGCCGAAAGTATGTGACTCTACCATACAAGCTGAACATAGGACACGTATTTCATCAATACAACAAGTGAGAGAACTGGCAGCGGCTGTCGACTTCAAGCACCTGCAGGTGTCTGCCCCCCCATAAGCTGCCCATTTAGGGCAGCACAGACATGTGCTAAGAACCAAACTAATCGGTGGGAATGAATAGCCAGTGTCGTATCTTCAGGGGTAATAAGGTACGCCGAAGAAACTAGCAAGAAGATGTGCTTGAGCTGCTGCGACTCGTGCACGATTGTCTCAATCAACATGGGGTCCACCACGAGACAGCAGGCGTTAGGACATCCTGCTTGTGCTCTTAATTGTGTAGGACATCCTGCTTGTTCTCCTAATTGTGGCAGCTGAAGTCGAAGCCAACCAAAAGACCGACTTAACTTAAATCCGTTTTCGCATGCCAATGGCTGCTCATGAAAACAGAAAAGAAAATGGCAGAGTTCATGAGCAGCAGAGGAGGCAGTGCCAAGGGCCTCTTGCCCGCCATGGCACTGCTCAGCCAAGCATAGGTACTGTTCACTGTGCAAGGCCAATCACAAAGCTATAAATGCCTTTTAGTATTTAGCAAACCCAGTAAGCACTGCAGGACACACACACCGACCGGCACATGCAAAACCGGTCTGCTTATATACTGACTCACTTTCTGCAGTTTGCCTCGTTGTACAACCGTTACAGGCCACGTGCAACAAACACGTAGGGAGCTTAATTTGAACCACGCATAGTTCGCCCATGCACTGGTGTCGTGCCCCAAGGGAGATGTCCACCTGTGGAAGCATGGCAACCCACAATGCGCTTTGTTTCAAGCCACCAGGAGTTCGGTCCCTCGGCCGACATCTAACCTGTGCCAAGACCAGCATGACCGGAAATATTTCCTCGCAAAAAATATAAATCTCAGCGGATCCAGCTCAGCACGCCTTCCCGGTGAGCCGTCCACTGCACATGCTCGTTTAAAACCGATGTGCGCGTGTCTTCAGAAGCATCATAATTGCCCCCTCCACACTGCGAGGGAAGGCCTTCGTTTGTGCCTGGCTCCCAGCAACAGGCGAAGCAGAGCACGCTGCAACGTGTAGCACAACGCCAATTCTGGGTAGTTCAACTTCAAAAAGAACATTCAGCTGGAAGGTCATCATCTCGCGAGGCGCAGGAACAAGGTAGACCCGATACGATATTCCAGAAGAAGAACCTTAAAAAGAATTGCAAATTTCTAGGGAAAGCACAGATGCCGCAAGTGCTAGCTGCTCACCTGCACCTAATAAGGTGCCCGTTGGGGCTCCGCTAGCCAGCAGCAACCTCTACATGTGACGCATCTGGAGAATTGCCGTCCCAGAAAGTGCCAACAGAGTATGGAATATGCGTAAAACCCCCTGACCTACTGAGACTCCGTCCGCACATATTCAGATGCTACATCCAATAGCAATGTATGCTACGAACAGCGCGGTGAACTGCGGTATGATGATATCGATGACGATTCTGCTTACGTTCAGAGCATGTTGTGTGCAGTGTCTTACCATCCACTGAATACGAAGTTAGTACCTGAGGTTAATATATGCCAAATAAACTTTAAACTAGCTATGTTTGGGCAACAGCAAGCGATAGCGCTGAGGAGCATCTAGACCGAGCAGTACAAACAGTGCAAACTAGTTGCCTTACGCATACCAACAATTTTTGTCTCCAAGCACTTTCAAGGGAGACTGAAGCGCACGAGAAACTCATTCTCAGCAACGGTGGACAGCATGCTGTTGCCTTTATCACACCGGCGTCCTGCTCGTGTCCCACCCCTAGTTGGCAACGTCATTCCTACAGATTGCTAGGCTTGCCTGGCGCTGATTACCCCTAAAACACTACACCTCCCATCTAGCGTCCGGCCTGATAATCAAATAAAGTGCAGCCACATCATCGTAAGGCGCTTTATCGTTTCGTGACTTTTTCTGAGCGCGGCACCGGGACGCCTGGACCGCGTTTCTGAAATGTATAGCGATTAACTGTGGCATTGCGGTGCGCGGTTTGAACGTACTAGCAGGAACCACTGCGAGCGGATAAAAGAACACAAGCATGGGGAACGCTTGCGAGCAGGACAAATAACTCTCAATCCTTCTGTATGCCTGTGCACATTGGGACTATCAATTGAGTTGTGACAGACCACCGTGACAATTCGGTGAACTGCACATATTTGCCTCCATGGGCCATTCCAGTATCTCACTTTTTTGATGCAACTGTTAAATGCCCAGCGACGCCTTCTTTTGCAGGCAGCGTCCAAAGCTACCACATACGAACGACTTGTCTTGGAATTAAAAAGAACCCAACAAAATTGTTTGTGCAGGAGCAATTCTGCATCTTCAAATCCATGTATCACTGATCTGCACGTCCTGCAAGCATACTGTAGTTGCTACTCGCAACAGCCAAAAACAAATCGAAAACAACTCAAGCGAGCATGTGGAAGTTCCACTTTGGTCCAGTCCTGCCAAAACATGTTATCTCAGTAAGTAAAAACCAGCCTTAGCTGTTGGCCACGTGAAGGTGCCGCTAAAAATTTGGGAGGCAGCGCAGCGTAGGCACTAGCATGAAAACAAAAGCTCACCGCTATTAAAAAAAACAAGCGGCTCTTTCAGAAGACAAGAATCGCCATACGCAAATCAAGAAGTTAGGCTGTTAACTGCCTTTTAAAACACTCCTAGCAAAGCCCACAAAGTGGATCACAAAATGCCGTGCCGTGCACCTGTTTGCACCGTCCAGCATAACGTCCGCATGTTGAAGAAAACCGGCCCTCTGGGGGGCCTACTGCCACTCCCTAGCAAACATCAACGTGTGCGCATGTCGGTGCCTCGGCGCCTCGTTCTTATCCGAGAAACAAATAGTATGCGCGATTGTCTTCACTCGGTCAAGGAAAATGATAATATTCAGTGTGAGCACAGCCCTCTCATCCAGGAACCGATCTCCACTAGGGAATAAAAGCTACTGCAACTACCGGGACCAGGGAAGACTGCATCCGATCCAAGACAGACAGCAAGCCACACAAAAGAAAGCCCATATACTACAAGGAGAAACTGCCCCAAGTTTTCCACGTTAAACATGACAAGCAACGGCAGCGCCAGATATGGTTGCCGCGAAAATACACAACAGATGTGTTCAGGAACTATTCCATTTTGGTGAGTTTTCAATTCGCGTGAACTACGTCACGTAAATTTTTGAGCTCTACTGGTCAACAGAGTGCGCAGAGACACTATGGAAATACTGATCCGAACTAGCTACTTTCAGTGCACTGTCTCTCGGCCTTTAGGCTCTCGACGACCTTCATACTGCAAGATATAAGGCGATCTCTAGGGGCTGTCAGGCTTTTCACAGCGTCTTCTTACGCACAATCGCCGACTTTCATGTTCTCGTTTTGGATTCTTGTTGGCTGACTAGCCGAAACGCCCAGCACTGTGGACATCTATGCGCGTGCTGGATTTCCGACCGTGCAACCACGAATGTCACAAGCGCATCTTCAGACGATCTTCAGCTGAGCGCAGCGCCGCGCTTGCAGATACACCAAACCCCCTGAGATAAGAAATTGGGATGCATGTAAGCATTCTAGGTCTCACAACCAGTAGCCGGCGCAGTCCTTCAAGGCGACAGTAACACGTTATCCCTCCGGAATGAAGCTAATGCAACAGAACACCCAAGCTGGAGTCCAGTGTGTTCCAAAGCACCTCTTTAGGAGCTGCATAAGAGATAAATGGGGGAGTTATTAATTTTACACACCTTCAGACTGTTCCCCTTGGTAGCCACTCGCAGCACTTGCAGCGCTCGCAGCACTCGGTTCAGTAAATGTCGTCAGCATGAAGGCCACATCACAGTTTAGCAAGCGCATGACAGAAAGACAAGGCTCCCACCTCAGTTTCTCGAGAGAACAGGAAAAGATTCTCTAGATGCGAGCAGACGCACAGCAGGGCCGAACTTTGACATCCTAGTCCACATAATACTGAAGAGCACAGAATAACATGGCTGGGTTCGCCTTCGTCCTAAACGAAGGACAAGGCTTGGCTCCGACGCTGCACCTGATTTCCTCCTGCACAATGGCATGTCTGAGCCACACCTTTAAGAACAGCGGAATTGCTCGCACGTCATCTGGCAGAAAAACTGATGCTTTCTAGCCTGTCTCACGCGACGACTCACCAACTGACCGGACCACCCCACCTGCGTTGCATAAAGCTAGGCACAAAAAGCATGGGACGGGAGATGAAGTTGCTAAGCCGCTTTATGAAACGCACTGCAGTAAAGACTCTTCATGCGCTAACCCACCAAAGTTCAACGCAGCCCCTGCCGGACCGAATATAAACCTGTCTCAAATTCCTTTGCACGGATATTCCAAAGGAACCACCATCAGTGCGCAGTGCAAAATCAAAGAAATAGTGAAGTAAAGCACGCCGCTATGCTTTGCACTCCGTCATTGCTGGAATATGGGAAGGATCCCTTTAACGGAAAATATTGCAAACGACCCCAAGTTGCAGAAATGTAAGGTCTACGGTTGCAGTGGAAGAAAGCCTTTGCCTTTCCGGGGGTGTGTGGAGGTAGTGTCGCCCCCTCTATTTCCTCTCCGGTACCACGTTTGTCTCGGCAGGTAAGGCAGCTGTCATACTCTCTGTCGTAATGGCGCTCACAAGCACATGAGGCGCCTCACCCACCCCTTTTATCCACACCCCTGCTCCCGCACGTCCACCACAGCGAATTGAGAAGCAAGAGAGAAGAATAAAATTAATTTTACGCTAAAAATGCACATGGCACATATCTTACGAAATAAACGGCACAGCATTGTCAGCCCAGGTCACCGATTGAAAAATGGTACTGCCGAAGCGCGCCAGCACTTCAGCAGGGCAAAGCCCTATATCAGCATTTGCCTTAATTATGGGACACTACCGTACAAGCTGAACGTAGGACACGTATTTCATCAAGGTATCACGCGAGGGAACCGGCAGCGGTTGTCTACTGCATATGGAGGTGTCAGCCCCCCCAAAAGTTGCCCACTTAGGGACGTTGAGGCATCTGCCAAGAACTAAACTCATCAGTCGCAGCAGGTGTTGTAGCTACAGGAGTAGTAAGGCATAACGAAGAAGCTCGCAAGGAGATGTGTTTAAGCTGCTGCGACTCATGCAACATGTCTTAATCAACATGGGTTCCATCTCGAGCCAGCAGATATTAGAACACTCAGCTTGTGCACCTACTTGCGGCATCTGAAATCGAAACCAACGAAATTCTTGATTCAAATGCACTCCATTCACGCATGCCAGTGGCCGCTCACAAAACATAAGATCAGAGCTCATGTACAGCAAAGGAAGCAGTACCATGGGACGTTCGCCCATCTTGGAACTGCTCAGCCGAACGCGGGTACTGTCCACTGTGCAGAAACAATTACAATGCCACAAATAACTTTCAATAGCTAGCGAACACAGCAAGCACTACAGGACACACACACCGACCCAGGCATGCACAGCTACTCTGCCTGTATGCCGACTCACTTTCTGCAGTTTGCCTCGTTGTACAACCGTTACAGGCCACGTGCAACAAACACGTAAGAAGCTCAATTTGAACCAGGCATAGTACGCCCACGCACTAGCATCATGCGCCAAGGGAGATGTCTTCCTGTGGAAGCACCGCAATGCGCAATGCGCTCTGTTTCGAACCACCCGGAGTTCGGTCCCTCACCCGATATCTAACCTGTGCCACGACCAGAACGATCGCAACTAATTTTCCGAAAAAGTATAAATCTCAGTAGATCGAGCTCCCCGCGTCTTCCGGGCGTGCCGTTCATTGCACATGCTCGTTTAAAGCCTGTGTGAATGTGGCGTCATGAGCATAAGAATTTTTGCCCCCGCGACACTGAGGGAAGTGCGGTGTTTGTTCCTTGCCCCCTGCAACAAGCGCAGCAGAGCACCCTACAATGTGCAGCATATGGACAGTCGCGCAGACGCAAGGTACAGTAGAATTACAGGTAAAAAGCTGTCACCTCGCAAACCGCAGAAGGAGGGCGCTAGAGTAGATAGTGCAGGCCAGCACAGGCGAGTGAAAGGAACTGACAGCGGGCCGGCCCTTAAAGGCCAGCCCATGCGGGTCGCGCTGGTGAGCAGGAATCTCCTCAGCTACCAGATGCCTAGAGTTGGCTATACCAGGGATTCTGGAAGCATAGAGTTCAGCCATAGCGTTATAGTAGGTAGGCGCGCGCACGGGAAAAGTGACTAAGCACACCGGTCGCCTAGGCTTCCAACTCTGTTGTGGCTGATACCGCTCCTACGTTCTTTCATATGCTCTTTCCAGTAGCAACGCACATGCTTGACGAGATCACTGTCTTTATGCGCATGGCTTAAAACACGAGACAACAGGCGCCAGAATGCCTGACCTGCCGCCCAATTTATGACAGTTGAGTGCGAAGCCAACGAAAATCATGGCGCAGATTTACTTCGCTTTCGCACGCCAATGTCAGCCCAAAAGAGCAGAAAAGATCAGCAGCGAGATCATACGCATCAAACGACACAATACCAACGGATCCCGTGATCTACCCCTGTCACGGCACTGACCAATCAAAAATCGGTACTGTGCGCCGTACAGGAACAATTACAAAGCTAAAAATAACTCTTAGTAACTAGCGAACGCAGTAAGCACAGCAGGGCACACACACCGACCCATGCATGCACGGCCACTCTGCCTGTTTGCCGACTCACTTTCTGCAGTTTGACTCATTGTACGACCATTACAGGCCACTTGCAATGAAAACAAAAACGTAAGATGCTTCACTTGAACCCCGCATCGTACGCTCATGCCCTGGCATCATGCGCCAAGGGAGATATCCTCCTGTGGACACACAGCAGCTTGCAACTTGCCTGGTTTCAAACCACCCGGAGTTCGGTCCCTCGCTCGACATCTAATCTGTGCCAAAACCAGCATAATCGCAAAAACCCACGCATCTCGGCACATCGATAATAACAATAAAATGATAATAATTTGCCCCTCCCACACTGCAAAGGCCGGTGTTTGAGCCTTGCTCCTAGCAACAAGCGGAGCAGAACACACTGCAATGTGCAGCATAGCGACGATTCTGGAAGGGGAGCGTACAAATAAAGTGGTCGCTGGTAAGGTGATACCTAGAGAGGCGCAGACGAAAGATGCCAAAATGTTTATTATAGTCCAGCACAGGAGAGTGAAAGGAGCTTAAGAATTGCTAGGGATAAATGGGAGGCCTCAATTTCTAGACCGGATATTCTAGACCGGATGAGCTCGCCGTGCGCTTTGCGTTAGCAGGCAAAGATTTCTGTAGACACCGATTCTGTTCAGGTGGCCATCCCCGGGAGCTTACCAGCCGAGCACAGAACTCATTTAGGGAATGTCCTAGTAAGTATGCCCGTGGACTCAGCAGATTAAGCATTCTGGCCGCTTACACCTCAAACCCTGTGGCCAACAGAAGCTGCTCTCAGTACCTTTGTATACTGCACAGCGACACACCTTCTGGAAAACATAGTTTCATTAAAAATTGCAATTTTGCCTTCGCGTACCAACAGCAGGTCAAGACAGAATCTAGCCCGTTCACTGGTTGGATCCCGGCAGCATCATTCGTTGCACTAAGAACCACCTACACTAGTCATCACGAAGGGCGTACGCTAGGACCCACACAATTTCCTGTCGTTCTTGCATTAATGCACCCAGAAAAGGAACGTGCAAGTATTTTAATCTATCTTCGATGCATGGTTCCTTAACCTAGTAAAGCACAGTCAACTCGCCAAGCGACAATGCCGAAAACAGGCGATCAATTCCTGTGTGGTTAAAAGTCCGCACTTGGATATGCATTCGCAATACATTGGCTATATGCCTGTGCGGATGCTCTATACAGGCATGTCCATCAGATGCCCCAACCAGGAGACAAATATTTACGAGGCGTATGTGCACGATGTTAAACCCCGCAGTAGGACCTCACTCTCCTTCACGCAACTCTCGGACGCCCCGCAACCTCGCTTCACCTTTGAAACGCTATGAGGTTGTGGGGGTACATAAGGAATCCCTTTCTAAAAAAAAGGCTCGAGCTTAACGACGCGTGCAAGAACGCTTCCACGTGTACGGACACGAAGGCTGGTGTTTCGCTGCGGACGAATTGCACTTGTCAACATACAACAATTGCGAGTTGCCACCCAATTTAGGAGTTATAGCAGCAGATGGCCGATTCCCCTGAGGAAGTGCATGTTCAGGAGGTGAGAACACAAGGACGTTTGATACGCACCCATGTTGTCTGAAGTTGTTTAAAGCCGAAGCTGCAGCTCGGAGAAGGCAGGAAGGTAAAAGAGCGCGTTCACTATCCTTCACTCTTAGCAATGCACTTATTAGGATTTAACGGTTTGCCACTTAGAATTCCTCACTATTCTGACTAACGAATGTGCCTGTTGCTGCAGATGTGCATCACTCATTGCTCCGTCCGCTGGCTGCAGCATCACTCTTTGCGCGTTTCACGCACGCGCAGCTTTGGTATATCCACTTGAGGGTGGCTCTGATCGCGCCTTGTGGACAAAGTCACTAGACCTGATAAAGGCATTAATGGCAGTGCCCTTACCTGTATTTAGCAGCAGTTAAATCTGGTCATCCTCTTGCAGGTCATGAACGCGCTCTTAGAGCACACAGATGTGTCGAACAGCAAGCAATATCAGGCGACGACCTAGAACAAATTCAGAAGAAAACAGCTGCTGGCGCTTGTCGTGCAGGCAAATCAGTTAGCAAATAAATAACATTCCGAAATCCACGTGCCACACTGCACGAAATACCCTGTGGTGTTTAAGTACAGAACGCACGGAGAAGAGCCATGGTCTTTTCCTTTCTGCATCCCAAGCCTCTCAGCGCTGAGCTGAAGCACTACCTTTTTGCTGCTTTTCTACTACGCTGAGAGAAGTGAAAAAGACCTCGAACACTTCGCTACTAATATTCCTAACATAATAAGCAGCGAAGGTATATTACCGCTAGAAAGAGAAGGAAATACCTACTTGAATACACGTTTTAGAAGGAACAGAAATTATGCCCTCGCTAACAACCACTAAAGTTCTAAGGAGCCAAGTACTTGATTCAAGAGTCGGAAAACCGCCGATATTCTAAAAGTGATAGAAACCAGAAGAAAGTCTGCTCGCTGGATGCTGGGTTTTGACTCATCTGTTTTCTGCTGGTAAAAATACAACGCAAAACGCCATCTATTTTCTGAATAGAGCAAACATTGTAGGGCATAGGCTCCATGTTAGCCAAAGTTGCGTCGTTTCCTCTGTTTAGAGATTGTCCTTGCATCATGCGTAAGTGACCTAAAGCATGCGTTACTAGTATCAGCATCCGCTGAGCGTATTAGCAGCTGCAGCTGACGCACAACGTACAGCTGCTCCAGGGCAACAGCAGGGCCACAAGACTAGCAAACTGTTCCAGCTGTCTTCCGGAGTTGTGCACGTTCCAACAAACTGTACAGTTACGAATCGTAAAACTGTAACAACTGCTTTGTAGAGCCAGATGAACGTGCTGAGCATGGGTTTATGCACCCCAAAATAACGCACCGCCTGCGTGGCTACACAAAGTTTGCACATATTCTCCACGTTGAGAGGGGACAGAACCCCAGTCTGTCCGCCTTGCCCCGCTATCAATGCTCATGCGCGCACTGTATGCCTTTGCTGGCGTCGGTGAACGTTCAGTATCCACCTACGGATGCTTCACTGAGCATGGCAACTGCATTAACAGTATGCTTTCAACGCCCAGCGCCGCCATCAACCAGCGGGTCTGTCCGCACTCCGGTAGCATCATAACTGTCGATTAAAGTCGACTAAACCGTCCGCTGCCACAATTCACTTTTCTGCGGTGGCGAAAGGCCTCTGTGGAGGCCACCAGCGGACTTTCGAATTCCATCCAACTTCCGTACTACTCAGTTGCAAATTGAAACCCCTGTATCTGCTAACACTATCCCTTTGTTTGTGCCACAGATAGCCTGCTTAACTCTTTTCTCCTTCCGCACGTCGCCAAAAACGTAAAAACGCTGGGCATCTCACGCGGAGGATGCGATATATACGACATCTGAGATGCCTTCAAACATTCTGAGTTCAGGCGGACCCTTCGATCATGCAGTGTGTGATCATCATAGTGTAACGTATCTTCTGTATTAGTCAGGCCTGCTGGGCACATACAGAATCTATGATGTGTCGGCTGCATAATTCAACGGATTTGCTCCAGGCATTAACGCACTTTCTGCGGCAGTACAGAGGTGCCACAGCAGGCTTTGACATATCATGGGACCTACGCACACACCTCCACTAATCGGGTTGACAGCATAACGTACTCGTAACAAACGGGACGCAGCCCGTCAGTCTGGAAAGCGTTGCCTTCATATTCCCCGATCACCTCACACACACGCACACACGCCACACAACGCCACACACAAATCCCCTGTTGAGAATCCCTCCAAAAGGAAGCTGGCTGCTTCAAAGTCTGCAAAGAGACCCAGCATCCGCCGCTGTTGGATGTGAACNCCTCCAAAAGGAAGCTGGCTGCTTCAAAGTCTGCAAAGAGACCCAGCATCCGCCGCTGTTGGATGTGAACTAGGGAAAGGCCACAGGCGACTCCCACCCTGCGCCGTGCATCATAGTTTGTCTCTCCAGAGACAAACCAGCACACGGCAAAAAGACAAATACAAATAGCGTTTGCATGAGCGGTACAGCGTCGTGCGGTCGTGTGTCTACCCACCTTCTGTTTGTTGGTGGGAGCTCTGAGCCACGAAAGCCATCGCGTGGCTGCTGGTTCGCCATTTGAAACCCCGCATATCTGACAGTCATTTCACATGCGCCAAACGGTTCCTACACAAGTTAAAGTCGCTGACGTGCGAGACCCTGTAAGCAGGAGCCTCTACCTCTCGTTGTTATTGCTCACAAGGGTTCTGCACTATGGGGAACAGCGGCCACCTGCCCTACAATGATGGAAACGTAAGGGTAGCCACTGCAACGTGCAACATATACCACACAAGCCTGCATTTCTTGCTCATCCTGCACGAAGAAGCAATGCTTAACATCTTCGCTCGTCCTCACCACAAGTAACAAGCGGGGCACGCTGGCTTGCAGATTCGTGTCTCCCAGGACTACAAGAGGCTGTATGGTTGTGATACGCATCAGCCTACGACTTCCAGGATCAGCCGCCCGCTCAGAACGGCAGGCGGGCAAGAAGATGAAAATTGCTTTTGATTAGGCAGAGGCCGTTTTGACTTGCATCAATTCATATACAATGGGAAGGCAAATTGACACGGAAATATGAGGCGTACAGTGAAGTCTGGTATCCTTCTGAAAGCTTTTGCTGAGATATACGACAAACCTGAACGATACGCGAAAATTAGGCGCAAGAAGCCTCCTCCGATGGGCCACCCTGTTTTCGCATTCCCCTTCGCCAGCTACAGGCACACCAATACCGTATTGTGTGCCCTATCTCATCCTTGCCGAAATCCCTGCGCTTAGCAAATTGCATCAAAGCGGCCTGCCTCTGCGCGTAGCGGCACGACGCCCCTTAGTAGAGTGCAAAGATGAGTTCCGTAGAACGTACGCGCACTTTCGTGACGCTAAAGCCTCTTTATGGCGGCGCGGGCGCAACCCGCCTTTGTGCAAATCGTGCTGGAGAGCAACCCACATCCTGAGTGGCCAATGCGGAGTAACCATGGTGGCGGGTGCACGAACCCATCGGGCTGATCTCCCACCAGTCAGCGACTCACCATCGCCGAAAAGCAACACGCACACTGGAAATAAATATCCACCTTAGCTTTTGCTAGTGGAGCGGCTGCCAGATGTAAAGGGCCCGTTCCTTTCGTGGTATAGCCACACCTCAGCAATCTAACGTGCACGTAGGCATACGATGAGCGACAAGTGGGGTCGTCGATGCTCTTCATGCTATTTGCCCCCCCGAATTCGGACAAAACTGGTAACGCGTCCTTCTGCGATATCTACCGCACAACGCAGCATCCTTTTATACTAAAGCAGCGCAGCTAGCCATCCCATGCATGCCGACCACAGGGATTTCTCTGTCAGTGCTGCATTCTGTTCTAAGAATCCAGCGCACCANATCCCATGCATGCCGACCACAGGGATTTCTCTGTCAGTGCTGCATTCTGTTCTAAGAATCCAGCGCACCAACTGTATAGCATTCGTGCTCGCAGGACAGAAATTAATGGAGCTCGTCTGAGCTCCTGCATACGTAATTGGCCTACAGCGGGTGGTACTATTGGCTTCTGGTGGACCTGCACAGCAGCCCAGTGCAGACATCGTCATCTGGCCACAGCCGTTGGCAAGAACGGCAGAACGTGCCCACGGCAGGGGTGGCAGACAAGCACAATTTCTTGGTACCCTGCAGAACTTCAACAACTGGTGTGCATTCGCACATTGCTGTCTGCACGCACTTAGCACGCAGACGTCAACAACTAATATGCGGTTCATACGTGTCCGCTGCATGCTTTGCAAGGAGAGCATAGTGTTTACCCTACGCCGTTCCGAACAAGGCTGCACCAGGAGGTTCAAGCATCACCTCAACACATTCACGTGTAACTTTGGACCCGGCAACCCCGAATTTAATTCTCTAAGTCGCTAAAGCAACGCAACGTTAAAGAAACGGCCCAGCAATACACGCAATGCCTGCAGCCTTCACATTCTACAAGCCTTCCGCGAAACTACTATCGATCGGAAAAGAAGCCCCCTCCCTTTGCTGACAGAGCGTCACACTTGGTTTTTTCATGAGCAGTGCCAAAGGTGGCTGGATTCCTACCCAAACGAAGCCTTAAATGCTTTAGATAGTAGCAAGGCACTGAACGATCTGCTACGCCAAAAGCACTGTGTCTATATGTCCCCTCAGTGGATGTAAGCGGGAGCGCCGGCTACCGCCTTCATCAAGATGCACCTCCAGCTGCTTTTGCCTTTATTTACAGAAGCGTAGCTCGGGGATGACGCACCTCCTATAGATCCACTAAACCATGCAAGGGGCCTGCAGTAGGCGGCTTGTGTTGAGTGCAGAATACCTCGTCGAGAGACATTGAGCAATGTGTTTACCACTCACATGTTACACTTGTTCCATGCTTTCCGCAAAACAAACGGAGACCGCATATTAACAGTTATGACTAACGTGAGGTCACTTCAGATCAGCTCTTTCTGCGCCCAGCGATGGGGCTGAAACCTGTTTTGATTGCTTGCTTGCCCAGGTTAGTCAATCCTTACTAGCCAGAACCTAGTAGGTATTGAATATGGTCCACTGCTCCCCGCCCCCTGATATGCTCCATGCTGCTCCACCACGTTGGCGGTCAAATATTCATTTCTTTTCCATTGCCACCAGTTCATGCTGATTCATCCGCATTGCCCACCGATTAATAAACCGGAGCCACGATAGGCGGCATCACATAACCTGCCTCAAAAGGTCTACTGCATGCCCCTAATACATCCCCATAAAGTGCTGGAGCATGCGCATCGTGCAAACAAGCAGGTTAACCGGTTACAAGAAGCCGCGAAAAGGTCAGATTCGCTTTGCTTGGAAACGAATGGGGCTACACAGAAGAGACAAAGCCCAAGAGAAGAAGCTCTACTCTACCACGACTACACCAATGCTGTCTTACCACACTAGAAGTTCATGCATTGTCTGAATACATGTACTGCCGCAAAGCCAGCATAGCCACACGCAGCTAACTGGTTGGTATTGGCTAATGCATACATTTTGCTGTCATTCGTATCACGGCGTTGGAAGTCCAAGAAAGCCAACGAATGCAGGAACCTACATGTGTTAGCCAGTACCTACTAGCCAGAAGCGGCTCTGCAGCCTGTGCTCGTAAAACCCTGGGCAAGCAAGCAATCAAACAAGGTTTCAGCCCCATCGCCTTGCACAGACACAGCTGATGTGAAGTAACCTCACGGCAGTTTTTGTCATCGTTGTTCAACCTATATAAGGATTCCAAAATGCCGAGCATTCACCTACCGCCTGCAGTATATCGTAGCCGCCCCATAACCGTGCTGGAGAAAATTTGCAAGCTTGTCTGATGCCCTGCCATACGCCTCCCAGCTAGCACGCATGTCGATAGTGATGCCAACTGGCTTCCTCGTGCAGGCCACTATGCGTGATTCGACTTCGTTTGCTGCCGTGAATGTCTGCATAAGCTTTCATGGAGTTGGACCAACACCGTCTGTGGGATCCACAAGCAAAGTAACACGAAATGGGAACTCTATGAAGAAGCCACTGCACCTTTTTTGCCCAGCTTTACACTTCCACACAGGGCAGCCCTCTAATAGTACCATATATTAGCGCAGTACTGACCTGAGGATTTGTAGATAGCGAAATCCCTGCAAAATGAGAAAGTTAAAATGTTGGGCGGCACTTTCGTCTGGAAAACCACAACAGGAAGGAAGATTACCAACCAACGGACTCTAAAGCCGTCCTTACCCCGTCAAACCGGAATCGCTGTTCGCAGCACAGGGCCAGTTGGAACACTTTTGCAGTTACGGAGCATCCTGCACCTGACTGAAAACCCAGCGTTTTCCTTCCCCAAGATATCGCAGCCCACAACAAAGTTAGTTGCAAGGAGAACAGCCGACCATTACTCCGAACTCAACTAATTCTTTAGCACCCCACTGAGATGTTTTCCCTGTGAACCAAATGAACTATCTCCAGAAGTCTGCCTAAGCACGGTAACTGACAATCTGCATCAAATGGCAACAGGTGACATATTATTATTAGTGGAGTAGCGTAGCCACCCTACTAAACGACTAACGTCGCGGATCCATCATATGCAGGCGATCCCCTTCTGCTACGCAAATCCACAAGAATGATTCTTACGCTAATCACAACGATTGCCCACAAGCTCTGACAAAGCTCGCACATCAAGGATAACTTTATACAGACTCCAGTGTCTAGCAAACAGGAAAAGCAGACACACACACGTTCACACACAGGGAGCCACACAGGCATATACAGACGAAATGTGAAGGCAGAAAAAACCGAATTCGCAGCCAGGGGCTCGACCGGCCGACGGAGCTCATCGGTAGGTAGGCACCAGGGCACCAGAGCATCTGGTGCTGATTTTCCGTTTTGCAGAGACACCTGTGTCCTACGTTGTATAGATACCTTTGCCAATGCTTGAAATTTCCTTTCCGCATACATGAGATGGGACAAGCTGGACGTGACCGACTTCAGAGCAAATGGAGCAAGGCGCGAGCTCGGCGTGGAACCACATGCTGTCTCCGCTGAACCAGCGGTCTTCACAGTGCACTTTACACCGTGTGCCCAAAAACCATGTTGTTCGGCGTGAATGTTTCTCCGCTAGGTGCTGCTAAAGCATTGCGTGTCCCTCGTGCCTTCAAATCATGGACTTTTTTTATTCGTTAGTGTAGTTGGAAAAAGATCATATCCGTGGATCGCCCGCTGCACAGTGCAACTGATCTGCCCTGGCCTGGCGAATTAGCGCACCTCCTACAGCAGCACAGAAGCCCGTAGAGATGTGCTTTCAGATGTGCAGCGAGCAGAACACAAAGCGTTACTGATTCCGTTGACAGCCGATATTACGAACACTAACTAAAACTAAGATGTCGTGTCTGACAGCGATTTCACTTCAAGTGTCCTAGACGGTCCAGGCAGCGCAAGATACACACGCACTTCCAAGGCTTCAGGCACTTGAACATATTCCTACGCAACTTTTGCATAGATGCGCTCAATAACCAGTAATACATGCCAGCCTTCCACAAATACAGATACTCACTGAGTTACGCCAAACCTTGGCAGGAACCTCCGTGACCGTAGTTCCCCATGCAGCAGTGCGCCACAACATCACACAAGCGCCCTGCTAAGAATTCCTCCAAAAGGAAGCTGGCTGCTTCAAAGTCTGCAAAGAGACCCAGCATCCGCCGCTGTTGGATGTGAAC
>HG713088.1:50840-63527 GCA_000499725.1 Eimeria brunetti | reverse complement strand
CAGCAGCAGCAGCACCGGCTCCAGGACCATGCGCATCAGCAGCAGCAGGATAAAAACAAGCAGCAGCAGCAACAGCAACAGCAACAGCAGCAGCAGCAGCAGCAGCAGCAGCAGGGACAGAGTGCACCGGGGGTATTTGTTTGACCGTATGGCTGATTCTCCCCGCAGCAACATTTCGTCTTTATTTTATTTTTCGAATTTATCTGCATGCACATTAAAAGCAGTCCATTTGCCCGCATGCATTCAGCAGAAGCTGCAGCAGCTGCTGCAGCAAATCGGCAGCAAGAAAGATCTTGAAAAGATAGGGAGATTGTTGGCTCGAAAAGCAGCAGCAAGAACTTCTGCTGAACTTCCCCGGGTTTTGCCTTCTTTGCTGCTGCCTGAAGCCCACAAAATAGCAGCACAAATCTCCCGCAGCAGCATGCAGCAGCAGCTGCAGCAGCAGCTGCAGCAGGAGCAGCAGCAGGAGCAGCAGCAGCAGCAGCAGCACACAGAGGGCGAAGGCGGTTCACTTGCTGATGCGGTGGCTGCTGCAGCAGCAGAGGCGAAGCAGCAGCAGCAGCAGCAGCAGCAGCAGCAGCGCAGCAGCGTTGGCTCGGTGCTTTGGGGGCGTAACACCAATAAGCTGTTTTCGCTTCCGGGTGCTGCTGCAGCTGCCACTGCTGCTGCTGCTGGCGCTGATGCTGCTGCTGCTGCTGCTGCTGCTGGCGCTGCTGATGCTGCTGCTGCTGCTGGGCCTTTGCTGCAGCAATGCGAGGCGCGTATAGCGCAGGCAGCAGTAGCAGCAGCAGAAGACAGCCGCCACCGGGTGTATGGGCAGCTGCTGCTGCATGCATCTTTATCGCCTGCTGCTGCTGCTGCATGGACAGCCCATCGCTTTGCTGCTGCTTATGCTTCTTTCCTGCGAATTCTCCTTGAAATTCAAACAAGGGCCCCAGATTTTAAACCCAAAACTATTCTTGAAATGCATGCAGGGTTTGCTGCTGGCATTGTTGCTGCCCACGCGGTGTATGGGCAGCTCCTACACGGGGACCCCCGTGCTGCACCCAAAAAACAAGCAAAAATACACCACCACCCTCCTCCTGCTGCTGCTGCTGCTGCTGCTGCTGCTGCTGCTGCTGCTGCTGCTGCTGGTGGTGGTGGTGGTTGTGCACCTGGAGCAGGAGCAGGAGCAGCAGCAGGAGGAGGAGCAGCAGGAGCAGCAGGAGCAGCAGCAGGAGCAGCAGCAGCAGCAGCAGGGTTTGAATATGTGTTGGCCGTGGAGCCTCGCATGCATTTAGCTAATATTGGGAAGTATATTGTTTCTGACTTTTCTCCCGCAGTAGAGTGGCAATTAGGGCTATATGGGGAGGGATTAAAGCCTCCTAAAGAGCCAGCAGCAGCAGCAGCAGCAGCAGCAGGAGCAGCAGCAGGAGCAGCAGCAGGAGCAGCAGGAACTGCAGCAGCAGCAGCAGCAGCAGGGAATGCGTATACGTTTTCGCCTGTATCTTCTTTGACCCCCCCTCATCTTTTTCCGTTTTTTTCTTCGGGTGCAGCAGCAAGAAGTGCCCCCCCCCAAAAGGGATTTGATTTAATAATGGCAAACGAGGGTTTGCTGCTGCAGGGTTTAGGGTTTGAGGAGGGTTTAGCAGCAGCAAAGGGTTTGTGGGGGCGGGTAGCAGCAGGGGGTCTGCTGCTGCTGCTGGGGGTGGGGAGCCCTTATTTTTTTCGTTTTTTTCACGCAATTCGGGAAATGTTTATTTCTTTTCTCCCCCCTTCTTCTTTTCACTTTTTAGCCCCTTGCCCCCATGAAGGAATTTGCCCTTTAGGGTTGCTGCCACGAGATTGGTGCCATTTTTCGCAAGCTGCCTATACACTCCAGCCAGCCCTCTATAAACCCTTCAAAAATAAAAAAAATAATCTCCTAAATGTCAAATTCTCCTTCCTTGCCATTCGTAAAGCCCCGGGACCCAGGTTCTATGCCAGAGCTGCTGCTGCTGCAACGACAAACCCTGCTGCTGCTGCTGCTGCTGCTGCTGCTGCTGCGGCGGCGGCGGCGGCGGCGGCTGCAGCCAGAGCGGCACCCGCAGCAGCAAAAGCAACTCCCGCTAAAACGGCAGCAGCAACTGCAGCAGCAACTGCAGCAGCAACTGCAGCAGGAACTGCAGCAGCAACTGCAGCAGGAACTGCAGCAGCAACAGCAGCAGCAACAGCAGCAGGGACAGCAGCAGGGACAGCAGCAGGGACAGCAGCAGGAGGAGGAGGAAGGGGAATGGGGAAAGAAGGGGAGGTGCCTATACACCCGGAGTGGGAGTCTTATTTTTGGCCCCGAATAGTAGCACCCCCGATAAAATGCAATAAACACATTTTAATGGATATTTGTGCTTTTCCCCATCGATTTGAAAGAATAGTAATTAGCAAATATATGACCAATGGTGCAGGGTATAGAGCAGCAAGAAAAGCTGCGTGGGGAGATCTGTGGAGACACCCGAGAAAAATAATTCGAAAAGAAGCGAGGGGGTATACTTTGCAAGAAATACAAAATGCCCTGGAAAATAAATCCAAAAAAATGCAGAAAAAAATACAACAGACAAAGAGCCAGGAAGAAAAGGAAGAATTCCAGGAAAAAATTGAACAAAGCTTGGCGCAGTATTACGGGCAATAAGTATACATTTCTTCACTCTTTTCTTTCTACTTTAATACCCGTATTAATATATATAATATACTTTATACTGGATAGTCTATATAGTTTATAGTTTATATCTTATATTTTATATATTTTATATTATATATTGCGTATTTCATACTAATATATTATATATTATATATATTATATATTTGATGCTTAATACTAAATAATATATATCTAATGCTGGATATTAGGATTAAATGTTAAAGACAGAAAATTATACACTAACTGTGGGCCCTTACTGGAAATACATACCCTTATGCGCCCAAGGGAAAAGCTAAGAAATATATTTCGTATGGATTTATATATTTATATTACATGCATTTATATTTGTACTACAATATATATTTATTTATTCATATACTTCTATGGATATGAATAAATCTACAAATATATATATATATTTTGTATCAATATGCGAGTATGTATACCGTTCGTGTATGTAATATAAATATATAAATATATATTTATAAATATATTTATATATTTCATAAATATATATGTATGAATAACTGTATAAAACTATACAAAATTGTATACATATATATAAATATATACGTATAAATAACGTATATGAATATACGTATACCTATATATATCTTCATTTATGAACAATTCTTTTTTCTATAAAAACCAAATTTAATTTGATGATTTCTCTTTATTTTGCTGGGGTGTACATACACCTCAAATTATCCACCTTAAGAAATCACCAATTTCATTTGTTTTTTCTTTCTAATTTCATTAATTTTGGACTTAACTTAATTGTTTAAAAGAATAAAAGAGGAAGAAACGGGTTTTATTCTCGAGAGAAAAAAAAGAAGGGAAAACGCATAGACAGCTCAGCAAGCACCTGCCTATACACCGCAACCAATATGAACAAGTTGAAAAATACAATAGGAAGGGCACAAATACAATATATATAAATATATACATATATGTACATAAATATATATATAATTGTATATATAAATGTATATATATAAATAAATATATATATATGCATTTCATACGCATTATATGCAAACGAATATAGAAAATATACATATTATGTTCATACGCCTCATTTTCCACCGAAAAATATTATTATTTATTATTATTACGATGATGATAACTTTGCTACGACAATAACTTTCCACGAATTTTCATGATAATGCTTTTGTTTTGACAATTATTTTGTATTTTTTTCAATTATCTTTCTTCTTAGAATCTGCAGCGCAGCTTATTATTATTGTAATCTGCCGTATCAGCAGGTGTATATAGAGCTAACATATATAATATAATATATATATATTATATATTAAATAGGTATCTGGAAAAGAATATTGAAATCAATTGGAAATTAATACTTTCTTATTAAACCAGAGCTTTCATTGATCGCTGTTCAAGAAGTTGAAGAAAAAGGGAGCTGGGGGGAGACCGAAGAAAGGAGAAAATAAAACGGTTTGCACATTTAATTAAACATAATATGATTTGTTTTGATTTATTTTACTTGATTTTAATTTAATTTAATTGTGGAGCCGCCGCCTCCTTTGTCTCTTCGCCGGTTATTATTCCTATTATGCAGAAGGTGTGTACTGAGGGGAAAGAGTATAAACCCCCGATATCAAAATATCAAAGTTTTTAATTATTTAGGCATTAAAAACTAAATAAAAGGATTTAAATTGAAGGTTTACGAATAGTTAATCCAGATAATTGCGAAAAGGAATAACTTTGTACGGTTTCGGCGAATGCGTGTTCGGGTGTACGTACACCTGAACACGCCATTCGATTTTCAGTGAAAAAGTGGAAAGTTGAATTAAAGCGGTGGGGGCATAAAGGGAAATATTTTTGTTTTTTTTGAATATTTTTGACGAATGTATTTAAATGGAATTAAAACATTTGGTTTATGGCGCTGCATGCATCCTTCGTAATCAGCCGTTGGATTTTTGTTTCGGTTTCTGTTTCTGTCTGCGGCTGCAAAGGGAGTCCCGCGAAGCGGAATTCATGAATTAAATGTCCTATTTTTGTGTTTCTTCTTGAATAATTAGGTTTTAGATGGGATTTAGTTTGTGAATTGCATTTATTTTTTTCAATTTCCCCCAGCTTTCCGTGATTTTTCCTGCCCTGCCGCTGCCGGCGTTTCGGGGCTTCCTTGCGCCCGGCTCGGGTCGTATAGAAATTCAACTTTTTCTTTTTCGTTTTTTTCAGCGACCATGGCAGTATTTCACAAGGAAATTGCGAAATACTTCGCCAAATATGCTGCCAATGCCCCTGGGAACCCAACAGCCATTGCAGCAGCAGCAGCAAAAAGCGGCAGCAGCAGCCAACTTATGTGCTTCACCCCCGCAGCACAACCCCCTTCTCGGGTCCGATCCTTCTTAGAAGATTTTCTGGCTCCAGTTTGGTACCGTTTCTTCAGGGGGCCCCTCGACAGGTGGAACCAAGCAGCAGTAGGCAAATACTTACGGGAGCACGGTAAGACATTAGTCTTCGCGTATATTTTTCTTATTTGTTTTCTTTTCGGATTTATTTCAGTCAGGATAAAGTCTAGCAAGTGGTACAGCGGTAATAATCCTTTTAACCCCCATATAGGCCTTCAAATACACTCGAACAAATGCTTACAATCCTGTGTAGAATATATGTTTTATAGGTATATATCTTTTATTATACACAGATAGAGTACAAAAAAGATATACATATAAAACATATATTCCTACACTGGATATATATATATATAAAATATATAGAGAGAGGATGTGTGTAAGTATAAATATATATATATATATTGTATCTATATACAATATATATACTTTGTATATATTTAATACACTTATAATAGAGTATGAGTGTAAATATATAAAATATATATTTAGTTAAAGTTGAATATAGGAGCCGTAGAAGGAAATACTAACCATCAAACAAAGCAGAAAAACCTGCAGCAAAGTTCTTTTTCTATAAAAGCTAATTAGTAATATAATACAATGAACAAATAAACAAATAAGCAAATAAACAAATAAACAATAAATATAAATATATATTTATTTAAATTTCCTCTTAAGTTTAGTGTTTGGCTATTTGTATTATTATAAGGAGCCAGTAATAGGCCTATTTCTTCATATATCTCAGCCAACACCAACATGGCTATATCACAGTGTATATTTTCGAGTGTATTTTAATAACCAAGTAGAAAAATAAAAGAATAGAATAACAATTGAATTAAAAAGGGAATAAATTAGTAGCTTAATTACGCCTTAAGGTCCTATTTCCCCACAATCCGTCTTTTTACGTTTTTACACCTTCCCTCTGCGCCTTAAGAGCGGGACAAAGGGGAAAATAAAGACAATTATCGAGCTAGGGCATTATTGCCCCATCCAACTGCATCTAGAGAAGGGAATAGCAGCAGAATAATGCCCTTTTTGACTTATTTTCAGGGCTAATGTATGACGACTTATACTCGGACAAAGAACCCGTCATAGAAAGGGCCCTTTCCCTCCTCCCCGAGGACTTAGCCGTGGGTCGCTACCGCCGGATCATGAGGGCCACCCACCTTAACCATATTCGACTCTATCTCCCCCCTTACGGTAATATATAATACTTATTATTTATTATTTATTTACTTGTTTTATTTATCCCTCTATTTATCTGCTTATTTACCCGTTTATTTGGTTTCTTTATCGGCTTTTTTTTCGGCTTTTTTCGGCTTTTTTTAACAACACCTTAACCACATTCCACTCTATATCTACCCCCTTATGGTAATATATAATACTTATTATTTATTATTTATTTACTTATTTATTTATTTATTCGATTTATCTATTTATTTATCCGTTTATTTGGTTTCTTTATCGGCTTTTTCGGCTTTTTTCGGCTTTTTTTGGGAACACCTTAACCACATTCGACTCTATATCTACCCCCTTATGGTAATATATAATACTTATTATTTATTATTTATTTATTTATTTATTTACTTATTTATCTGTTTATTATTTATTTACTTTTTTATTTAGTTTGTTTATTTGTTTTTTGGTTTGTTCTTGGCTTCTTCTTGAGACCACTTTAAGCACATTCGACTCTATCTGCCCCCTTACGGTAATATAATGCTTAGTATTTATTTATGTATTTATTTATTTATTTATGTATTTATTTATTTATTTATTTATTTATTTATTTATTTATTTATTTATTTGGTTTGTTTATTTGTTTATTTATTTGTCTTATTTTTTTCGCTTTTTTTAGCCTATCTTTGCCACATTCGACTCTATCTTCCTCCTTATCGTAATATGTTTATTATTTATTTATTTATTTTTCTCTTTGTTATTTATTTAGTTTATTTGTTTGTTTATTTGTTGGTTCATTTATTTGTTTAAAAAATATTATATTGTATTAATGTATGTGCCTATACACCTCAGACCAGAAATACGATCCATTTATTCCTTATAAATAAAATAAAATAAAATAAAATAAAATAAAATAAAGTAAAATAAAATAAAATAAAATAAAATAAAGTAGAATAAAGTAAAATAGAATAAAATAAAGTACAATAATATTATTTAATTATATTGTATGTGCCTATACACCTCAGAGCAGAACTACGACCCATTTATTCCTTATTTGGCTCCATGAAATGACCAAAATGAATAAAATGAAATAAAATGAAATAAAATAAAGTACAATAATGTTATTTAATTATATTGTATGTGCCTATACACCTCAGAACAGAACTACGACCCTTTTATTCCTTATTTGGCTCCATTTGTGGAAGAAGCCAAATTTCAACTCCAAGAAGAAGAAGAACTTCTAGGGTTTCATATGTGGGACCAGCGACTGTACTCAGGTATTATATTTATTTATTTATTTATTTATTTATTTATTTATTTATTTATTTATTTATTTATTTATTTACTTATTTACTTATTTATTTGTTTAATTAGTTATTTAGTTAGTTAGTTATTAAGAACTTCTAGGGTTTCATATGTGGGACCAGCGACTATACTCAGGTATTATATTTATATTTATTTATTTATTTATTTATTTATTTACTTATTTACTTATTTACCCTTATTTACTTACTCATTTGTTTAATTAGTTATTTATTTAGTTAGTTATTAAGAACTTCTAGGGTTTCACATGTGGGACCAGCGACTATACTCAGGTATTATATTTATATTTATTTATTTATTTATTTAATTTATTTATTTATTTACTTATTTATTTATTTATTACTATTAATAAGTTTATTTCTTGTTATTTTTTTCTGTTCTCGTTATTGGGGGTTGGAGGGGGTATGGATTTTTGTACATTTCACGTATTTTCTTTTCACTCCTTTACTCATTTCTTTTATTTCTTTTATTTAATTAATGAATTAATTAATGGATTAGTGAATTAATTAATTTATTTGTTTATTTCTTTATTTTTCTTTTTATAGGGTGTGTGTGTAAGTTGTTCATTTTTTTCATTTTTTCATTTTTTTTTGATATTTCTTGTATTTGTTTCTAAAATGTATTTTTTCAACGCAATTGTACATGATTAATTCCCTTTATTCCCCTTATTAATTGTATTTGTAATTATTTTGTTTTATTTTGTTTATTTTTGCAGGGGGTTGTACCGGGTTTGGAGACATTGAGGGAGGGAGTCACTTTTTGGTGTCTTTTCCCAATATGTACGGGATGGGGGGGGGACCCCAAAATAAAGCCCATCTTTCTTCTCTTTCTTTTCACAAAAAATAAATAAATTAATTAATTAATTAGTAAATAAATAAATAAATAAATAAGTAATTAATTAGTTAATTAGATTGGTTAGATTAATTAGTCAAGTAATTTATTCGTTAATGGGGGAATTAATTTAATGGATTAATTCCGTTATTGGGCTGGGGGTAGCAGTGGGTGGTGTTTACTATTTAGAGAATGATTAAAAGACAGAAATTATTATAATTAATAAATAAATAAATAAATAAATAAATAAATATATAAATATATAAATAAATAAATAAATAAATAAATAATAGGATGGCGTATGAAGGGAGGAAGGAATAAACAAACAAATGCATATATATTTATTTATCTATTTAATTTTTTATTTATCTATTTCAATTTCTTACGGGAGGGAGGAGTAAATAATACGGGCCAACCGAAAGCAAAAAAGAAAAAGAAGAAAAGACAAAAAAAGAAAAAAAGCAAAAAGGAATTATATTTGTTCTGGTTGTAAATAATAATAATGGATATGGGTGGAAAGAAGAAAATAAATAAAAGATAAAACTCCAGACTTTATTGTTATTATTATTGTTATTACTAATATTAATACTATATGTAATATTATTACTTAATATTATTAATAATAATATTAATAGTAATATTATTACTTATTATATTAATAGTAATAATGGTCGTAATTATTGGCAACTATCGTTCCCATAACTACGAACATTATTACTATTAATACTATTAATATTAATACTATTACTATTATTAATATTAATAGTAATATTATTAATAGTAATATTATTACTATTAATATTATTACTATTAATATTATTAATATTATTACTATTAATATGATTAATATTAATATTGCTGAAATTAATATTACTAGTAATAATAATATTTATACTAATCGCTTCCTTTTTTGGGGAGAAACGGAAAAAGAAAAGGTTATTTTCTTTCTTGGATTTCTTCAGTTCTCTCCAGCAACAAAAAACAAAAAAAACAAATAATTATAATTCTATTCTTTTATTTATTTTGTTTTATTTTATTCTTTTTATTTCATGCGGTTGCTTAGACAGAAACTGCAGATGTCTAGCGATAAGTGTTCCTTCTATTTTATTTCATTTCATTTTATTTTATTCTATTATTTTATTTTATTTCATTTTATTTCAGTTTATTTTATTTTATTATTTATTTGTTTTATTATTTATTTTTATTGCTTTAGTTTTACTGCGATGGGAGGTGGATAGACACCGCAGAAGGCTTAGAAACAGAGAAAGAGAAAAAGGGGAAAAATAAAAATAAATAAATACAGAAATAGTAGAATATAGAAATAAATAAATAAATTAATTAATTAATTGAATGAGAACGAGAATAGAAATAGAAATAAATAAATAAATAAATAAACAAATAAACGGGTTGAGAAGAGCAAAGACAAGAAGAGAAAAATAAACAAAGGGAGAAAAACAAAAAAAAACCAACGAGAAAAAGAAAATGAAATAAAAACCCAAAAAGGAGACAAAAAGAAAAAAGAGACAAAAAGGAGACAGAAAGAAAAAGAGAGATAAAAAGGAGACAGAAAAGGAAAAGGAGACAGAAAAGGAGACAGAAGACGGAAGGGAAGAAAAAGGAGACAGAAAAGGAAAAGGAGACAGAAAAGGAGACAGAAAAGAAAAGAAATGGGAGACAGAAAAGGAGACAGAAAAGGAAAGGGAGACAGAAAAGGAAAAGGAGACAGGAAAGGAGACAGAGGGGAAGAGACATAAAAGGAGACAAAAAAGAAAGAAGAGGCAGAAAAAGAAAGGAAAAAGGAAAAGAAAAATGAGACAGGAAGAAAAAGGAGACAAAAAAGAAAAAGGAGACAGAAAGAAAAGGAGACAGAAAAGAAGAAGGTATTTGTTGTTTTTTTCTGCATTTTTTATTTTATCTCCAAATCTAATTGCATTATTATCATCTCTGAATTGGAAATAAGTTAAATTAAAAGGAATTAAAATAAATAAATGAATTAAATAGCAAAGTAATAGAATAATAAAGTTAATACAATAGTAAAAGAATAAAAAAGAAATACAGCAGCAAAAGAAGTAATTAAATAATCGATGGGGAACTCCAGTTACAGTGAAAGCCCAAAGAAACAATAAATAAATTAATTAATTAATTAGTTAATTAATAATAAACAATAAATTATAAATGAATACATAAATGAATAATAAATAAACGAATAAACAAAGAAAAAAGAAAAGGAGACAGATTATATAATAAGCAGCTGTCTCCTTTTACTTTACTGCGGAGACAGCCGTTACTTAGCTGCATAATTTCGTAAAATGTTTATCTGCATTTACTTTATTTAATATATAATATATATAAAATATATATTATATATTTTATTTAATATATAATATATAAAAATATATATTATATATTCTATTCAATATATAATATATAAAAATATATTATATATTCTATTCAATATATAATATATAGAACTGTATACTATATATTATATTTAATATATAATATATAATATATAGAACTGTATACTATATATTATATTTAATATATAATATATAGCACTATATATTACATACTTTATTTAATATATAGTATATAGGACTATATACTATATATATATTATATCCTTTACAAAATATATAATACAATGTATTATATATTATACGCTTTATACAAATATATAATATATACTACTATATATTATATATTATATACATATTATATGCTTTACATGCTATATAATATACATTACTATATATTATATATTATGTGCTATAATATATAATATATAATACTATATATTATACATTATACGCTTTATATAATGTGTATATATTATATATACTGTATAGTTTATATAATATATATATGATTATATATACTATATACACGATATTTAATTCTTTATATAATATATATATATATGGTGTATATTATATATAATAAATTAATATATAATATATATATTACATTATATATATTATATATAATAAATATATAATATATATATTACATTATATATATTATATATAATAAATTAATATATAATATATATATGTTACATTATATATATTATATATTATAAATTAATATATAATATATATTATACTCTATATATTATATATTACATATTATAAACTTTATTATATATTATAAATTAATATATAATATATAATATACATTACATTATATATATATATATATAATAAATTAATATATAATATATATATTACATTATATATATATTATATATAATACATTAATATATAATATATATTACACTCTATATATTATATATTACAAATTATAAATTTGATATTAAATACAAATACAATCCCATTATATACATCATATACATGTGTTTATATATTTATATATGCTGGATGCATATTGTATAATTATACGAATAGATAAATAAACAGAAAATATATTCTTACTGCAGGAAATAAAGCAACAATAGGAAACCAGCAGCAGCAGCAAAGAAAACAAAAAAGATATTATAAATAAATATATAAATAAAATAAATAAATATTCTTTCTCTGTTTTTTTCATCGCTTTTGCTGCTTTTTCTTTCTCTGCGTTGTATACCAATTAAATAAAATCCAATTATATATATAATAATATTATATAATCGTAGTATAGTTCATACATAATATACATTATATTATAAATGGTAAAGAGTGTTAGAATATTAATTATTATATCTTCGACGCAAGGAAAAAGAAAAGAAAAGAGCAAAAAAGCAGAAATTTTCAATTAATTTTCATTTATTTTTTTGTATTTTTCAGGTGTATATACACCTCATTAACGCTGTGTTTGTTAGCCTTTTTATTCATTTCTTTTTTCTCCTTCTTCTGCATTTTCCATTTCTTTTCTTTCTTTCATATTTCCTGCTTCAAACTTTGTCTCTTGAGCAGCGTCTCCAGTGCTAGTGCTGGTGTGCTGCTGCTGCTGCTGCTGCTGCTGCTGCTGCTGCTGCTGCTGCTGCTGCTGCTGCTGCTGCTGCTGTTGGTTTCATTTTCTCCATCTTTTTGTTCTTTGTTTGTTTTTATTGTTTTTTCCCTTTTGTTTGTTTTTGTGTTTCTGTCTAAACATGAATGCTGCTCCTCCTCTCGCACCCGCTTTGCTGTGCTGCAGCATCCTGCTCCCCTTCCTGCTGCTGCTGCTGCTGCTGCTGCTGCTGCTGCTGCTGCTGCTGCTGCTGTGTCTGGTTCCTCTCCGCTCTTCAGCCGTTTGTTTGCTGCTGCTGCTGCTTCTGCTTCTGTTGCTGCTGCTGCTGCTGCTGCACCTTCCTCTTCATCATTCATTGGGCCTTTACCCTTCCTCCTCCTG
>HG713088.1:29651-37699 GCA_000499725.1 Eimeria brunetti | reverse complement strand
AATAAAAATAATACAAATAATATAAATAGTAATAATAAAAATAATACAAATAATATAAATAGTAATAATATAAATAATACAAATAATATAAAGAATAATAATATAAATAATACAAATAATAATAATAATAATAATAATAATAATAATAATAATAATAATAATAATAATAATAATAATAATAATAAATAATAATAATAATAATAGATAATAGAAACTAGGAGCCGAAAATATGAAATATATAAAGTGATAGCGATAATTAAACAATAAAAAACAATTAAAGAAAGTTATTACGGCCTGAAGTTTGCTGCTGCTGCTGCTGCTGCAGCTGCTGCTGCTGCTGCAGCAACTGCTGCTGCAGCAGTTGCTGCTGCTGCATTTTGCTGACAAGTTTGTAGAGAAAGAGAAAATAAATAAACAAACAAAATTAAAAGTAAAAACCAATACAATAAAAACTGCAAAAAATATATCTTGAAGATTAAAGGAATATGGCTATTGATTAATTTAATTTAATTATTTAATTATAATTATTTATTGAAATAATAATAATTATAATTAAATATAATGTATTACCAAAATATATTTTATTCATTAAATATATTTGAATAATAAATAAATAAATATATTTCTTATTTTATCCTACAAGAACCCCTTGGCGTTAGAGATAGACTTCTAGGGGTTATAAGCTGTTCTTTTTTTCTTTCTGCTGCTGCTGCTGCTGCTGCTGCTGCTGCTGCTGCTGCTGCTGTTGTTGTTGTTGTTGCTGTTGCTGCTGTTGCTGCTGCTGCTGCTGCTGCTGCTGTGTTTTTCTTTGCAGCAGGGAGAGAAACCAAAGAAGTGCAGCGGGGTGCTGCGCTTCCGCTGCTGCTGCTGCTGCTGCTGCTGTTGCTGCTGCTGCTGCTGCTGCTGCTGCTGCTGCTTGTTGCTTTTGTATTTTTGTGTTTGTTTTTTGTAATATTGGCATTCATAAGAGCCAAATATTCGTTTTTGTTTATTAATTCATTTATTTTTTCTTCTCTTTTGTTTAATTCAAATAATAAATTGGAATTTCTTTCTCTTAAATGGGATATTTCCGATTTGTTATCAAACACAGTCTAAACAAAACAAAGAAAAAAGAGAAAAAAGTAAAAAAAGATAATTAAAAAGATAATTAAAACGATAATGCAATTAATTCATCCGTAAAGTTAAACATAAAAAAGAAATAAAACCAATAAAATTATAAAATGGGAATAAATAAATATTCAAACAAACATTTAACAAAAACATTATACTGTGGATTATTATTCTGAATACAATACATAAATACTATTATTTATTGTTGTAATAATATTAAATAATATTTTATTTTATTACAAGTTATTTTTAAGAGAAAATAATATTATATTTAAATACTTTTATTCGTAGAGTCTAATTAGAATATTATACAGTCCATAAAAACGAATAAATAACAAAACAAACAAACAAATAAATACATAAATAATAAACAAATAAATAAAAAATAAATAAATAAGTAAACAAATAAACAAACAAATTAATTGATTAATTAATTAATTAATTAATTAATTAACTAAAAATAAACAAATACATAAAGAACATAAATAAATACACAAATAAATAAAATAAATAAATAAACAAATAAATAAACAAATAAAGCAAATAAATAAATAAATTAATAAATTAATTAATTAAATAATTAATTAATTAACTAACTAACTAACTAACTAACTAACTAAATAAATAAATAAATAAATAAATAAATAAATAAATAAATAATACCATTTTGGCGATGGATAGTTGAGTCTCTAAGGCTTCAATTTGTTTTTCTGTCCGTGCACGAATTATTTCCTTCTCCTGAAATAAAATAAATAAATAAATAAATAAATAAATAAATAAATAAATAAATAAATACATTAAATAGATTAGAATAAATACATTGGGGTTCGTGGAATTAAATCTAATTGAAAAAAGAAGTAAAATAAAACAATAAAATACAAAAAAAGAAAAGAAAAAATACAGTTGAGTCCTACTTTTATTTAATTTGTATATGTTTGTAAAATACAATTAATATTCATTTATTTTTATATTTATATATTTATCTATTTATATATTTATATATTTATATATATATTTATTATCTATTTATATATTTATATATTTATATATTTATATATTTATATATTTATATATTTATATATTTATATATTTATATATTTATAAATTTATATATTAATATCTATATATTTATATATATTTTTATTATATATAATGATAATTTATTATTTTTGTGGGTATTAAAAACAATAACTAAGATAATATTAATAGAATTAATAAAATAAACAAAAATAAATATATATATAAAGTATCTAAATTGAAAACAAGTACAATAAAATAAATAAAATACAGAAGTAAATCCAATAAATAAAATAAAATAAATACATAGAATAAACGAATAAACCAACCGAATAAATAAATAAATAAATAAATAAATAAATAAATAAATAAATAAACATATGTAATAAATAAACAAATAAATTACATTTTGAATTAAATTTAATTCTTGTAATTTTTTTGCTAATGTTTCTTCAAGGGCTTGCATTTGGAGCTGAACTTCTTCTGCTTTTGCCCCCAACCTGCAAAAAAGAATATTATTTTATTTATTTATTTATTTGTTTATTTTATTTTATTTTATTTGTTTTGTTTTATTTTATTTTATTGTAGTTTTTTCAGGATTTCTTTCGTCTTTATTTTGGTGTATTATTCGTAGTTTATTATATTTTTAAATACTATTTTCATTTTATTTAATTTGTATATTTAACTATATTTAATTATATTTAATTGTATTTAATTATATTTAATTATATTTAATTATATTTAATTATATTTAATTATATTTAATTATATTCAATTGTACTATATTATACTTATCCATATTTAATTGCATTTCATTATATTTAACATTTTATTTATTATTGTTTTTTTATTTATTTGTTTTATTTTTCTTTATAAATTGCTTTCAGTATAGTATTTATTTTATTCTATTTTTATTTTTATTTTATAATTTATATATTTTTACTATTTATTATTATTTTTTAAATTGTAATTAATTTATTATTGTTTGTTTTCAATTTTTAAATTAGAATTTATTTCTTATTCTTCTTAATTTCAAGTTAGAATTTATTTATTTATTTTTAATTTTTAAGTTAGAATTTATTTATTATTTTTATTTAATTTTAAATTAGATTTTATTTATTTATTTATTTATTTATAATTTCAAATAAGAATTTATTTATTAATTTATTTATTAATTTATTTATAACTAGAAATTAGACTTTATTAATTAATTTATTCATAATTTCAAATTAGAATGTATTAGTTTATTTATGATTATAAATTAGACTTTATCTGTTTATTTATTTACAACTAAAAATTAGAATTTACTAATTTATTTATAACTATAAATTAGACTTTATTTATTAATTTATTTATAATTATAGATTAGACTTTATTTATTAATCTATTTATAATTATAGATTATAATGTATTAATATATTTATAATTATAAATTGGACTTTATATTTTCTTTATTTAAAATTATAAATTATAATGTATAAATATATTTATAATAATAAATTGGACTTTATATTTTCTTTATTTAAAATTATAAATTATAATGTATTAGTATATTTATAATTATAAATTAGACTTTATTAATTAATTTATTTACAATTATAATTATAATGTACTAATGTACTTATAATAATAAATTGGATTTTATATTTTCTTTATTTATAATTATAAATTATAAATTATTAATTTATTTACGATTGTAAATTAGACTTTATTAACTAATTCATTTATAATTATACATTATAATGTATAAATATATTTATAATAATAAATTGGATTTTATATTTTCTTTATAATTTACTTTATATTTCCCTGTATTTGCGCCTTTATTTGTTTAAGTTCTTTTACAGTTTCTTCGTATTTTTTCTGAATTTCTTCTTTTTCCATTTTATTTTTATTTATTCCTTCTAAACAAATTCTATTTAATTGGATATTTAAAATATAATCAATGCAGTTGCAAAAGGCAGAAAAATCATCATCTGTCTCCTCCTCTTCTGCTGCTGCTGCTGCTGCTGCTGCTGCTGCTGCTGCTGCTGTTGCTGCTGTTGCTGTTGCTGCTGCTGTTGCTGGTGGATCTTCTTCTCCTGCTGCTGCTGCTGCTGCTGCTGCAGTTTCTTTTGCTGCTGCTGCTGCTGCTGCCTTTTTTTGAATTAAAGAAAAGAAATTAGAAAAACTTTTATCCACTGCCAATACACCCCAATCAGCTAACGCTTGGGCGTAGTCAAACAACTGAAAAAATAAACATAAATTTATTTATTTATTTATTTGTTAATTAATTTATTAATTAATTAATTTATTTATTTATTAATTTATTTATTCATTTATTTATTTGTTTATTTTAATGTTCTTTAGCTGTTATTTGTTTGGGGGTGATGCAACAGAAGGAAACGAAACAAAATGCAAAAAGAAAATAAAACAGAATAAAATAAAAACAAATAAATAATAAATAAACAAATAAATAAATAATAAATAAATAAACAAATAAATAAATAAATAATAACTTGTTTGCAGAGAAGAAAAGCTAAAAGGCGAAGTTGAAGATAAATAAAAAACAAATAAATAAATGAATAAATAACAAATAGACAAATAATAAATAAATAAATAAACAAATAAATAAATGAATAATAAATAATAATAAATAACTTACTTGTTTGCAGAGAAGAAAAGCTAAAAAGCGTATTTGAATATTTTTTTGTCTCCTTTCTGTCTCCTTTTCTGCTGCTGCAGCCAGCTGCTGCTGCAGCTCTGCAAAAACAAATAAATAAATAAATAAATAATAAATAAATAAATAAACAAATAAATAAACAAATAAATAAATAAATAAACAAATAAACAAATAAATAAATAAATAAATAAATTAATAAATTAAAAATACATAAGTAAATAAATACATAAATAAATACATAAATAAATAAATAAATAAATAAATAAATACATAAATAAATAAATAAATAAATAATAAATAATAAATAAATAAATAAATGAACTAGGGGAATGAAAAAATAGGACACAAACAAAATAAAATAAAGAAAGAAGATTGAGATAAAAGAAAGGAAAACAAATAAAATAATCAAAATTATATAAAATAAAAAAGATAAAATTAAATAAACTTGAATAAAATAAAATTAAATACAATAAAGTGAAATAGAACAAAATAAAGTAAAACAAAATATAATAAAATACAATTAAATTAAATAGATATAAACAAAATTAAATATAATTGAATAAGATAAAATTAAATCAAGTTCAGTTAAATTAAATTAAGTTAAATAAATACAGTGGAAAAAAGAAAAGAAAATAAATATTAACAAAAGAAAACTATAAAATAAATATATTTTTCTAAGCAAATAAATTTCCTTTAAAAACATATTTTATTAAATAAATATATCCAATATCCAATTAAACAATTATTTTTATTTATTTATTTATTTATTTATTTATTTATTTATTTATTTATTTATTTATTTATTTATTTATTTAATGCTAACTTTCTTTTTCGTTTTGAAGAGAAGTTACATCTGCAAGGAGGCCATCGTTCTGCATAAATAAAATAAATAAAATAAAATAAATAAAATAAAATAAATAAAATAAAATAAATAAAATATAATATAATTAATTAATTAATTGATTAATTTAAATGGAACTAAAAGGAGTAAATTAAAATAAAATAACTTTAGTTTAATTTGAGTGCAAATACAAGGAATTGAAACCAATAAAATAAGAGTTAAATAAAGTAAATAAAATAAACTAAAATAAAATAAAATAAATAAAATAAAATTAAAATAAAATAAAATAAATAAAATACAATTAAAATAAAATAAAGAGGAAACGTATATATAATATATATGAACATATGTTTTTCTATTACAATAATTATTAGTATTATTATTATTATATTATTATTATTATTATTATTATTGTTATTATTATTATTACTATTATTATTGTTTTTTTATTCATTATTCATTAATAATATATAATAACAATGCAAATATACAAGCATATAATAAATATTTATGCATAAAATATAAATGTATATAATTATATATTCACATCTATATAAAAATAAAGAGAATATATGAAAATGAATAAAAAATAAATAAAAATAGATAAAATTAAATATAAATAGAATAGGTATTGATATTATTAAGGGAAATGCGAGCCTTGGGATGTTCATACAGCACATTATTTATTTAATTTAATTAATTTAATTTAATACTATTTTAATTTAACATAATTAATTTAAACTAATTAATTTAATATCATTTAATTAGTATCATTTAATTAGTTTAATTTATCTAATGTAATTGAATTAATTGAATTAAATTAATTTAACAAAACGTAATTAATTTAATTGAATTAACTTAATTAATTGAATTAAATTACTTCAGTAGAACGTAATTAATTAAATTGAATTAAGTTAATTAATTGAATTAAATTACTTTAGCAAAACGTAACTAATTAAATTGAATTAAGTTAATTAATTGAATAAAATTACTTAACTAAAACGTAATTAATTAGGTTAAAATACTTCAATGGAATTAATACATGAAAAATATATATACTTCTTGTTTGAATTCGGATGCATCTTGTTGTATTTTCTTTTTAATTTCCGCTATTTGTTTATTTTTCAGAAATATTTTTTTATTCATTTCTGTATTTTTCTCTTCTTGTGCTGCTGCTTTCTGCTGCAGCTCCAGAAGCTCTTCAGACACCTGAAAACAAATTAATTAATTCATTTAATTCATTTAAATCATTTAATTCATTTAATTCATTTAATTTATTTAAGTCATTTAATTCATTTAATTCATTTAACTCATTTAACTCATTTAATTCAATTAATTCATTTAACTCATTTAATTCATTTAACTCATTTAATTCATTTAATTCATTTAATTCATTTAATTCATTTAATTCATTTAACGCATTTAATTCATTTCATTTCATTTAATTGAAGTAAAATACAATTAAAGCAAAATACAGGTATAAATTAATTTAATTAATTAAGTAAATTAATTTAATTTAATTTCATTTCATTTAATTGAAGTAAAATGCAATTAAAGCAAAATACAGATGTAAATTAATGAATTTAATTAATTAAATTAATTTAATTTAATTTCATTTAATTGAAGTAAAATGCAATTAAATCGAAATGGAAATAAATTTGGACTTAAATGGAATGGTTTAGGGCTAGGTAATTATTAATAAACAAATACAAAAAACTTCAAAAATAAATAAATAAATTAGCAACTAAATAAATGAATTAATTAACTAATAAATTAATAAATTAGTAAATAAATTAATATATTAAGAAGTAAAAAAGTAAATATACTATTAGAAAGAGAAATAAATAAATAAATAATGAGTCTAGGGTTTCTCTCCACGCTCCCTTTAATGAATATAATTATTATTACAACTGCACTACAAAAAGAAAATATATTATTGCAATTATAATAATAAATTCCTAGAAAAAAGAGAAAAGGCAAAAAATGAATTTCAGGTGTATAGGCAGCTCCCGCCCCCGAGCTGCCTATACACCCCAACTTACTTTTTTTTCCTTTTCTTTTGCTGCTTTTAAATTTTGGTTCATTTCTTCCAATTCCCCTTGCAACAAAACAAAACTGCTGCTCCTCGCCTTTTCCTCCTCCATCTTCAAAAACAAACAAAACCCTAAACCCTAAACCCTAAACCCTAGCTCAAACCCTAAACCCTAAACCCTCAAACACCCCAAACCCTCAGTCACCCAGCCTGTCAAGCGCTCAACCGCTAAACCCTAAACCCTTAACCCTAAACCCTAGCCCTAAACCCCAAACCCTAAACCCTATGCCCTAGCCCTAAACCCTAAACCCTAGCCGTAAACCCTAAACCCTAGCCTTTAACCCTAAACCCTAGCCCTACACCCCAAACCCTAAACCCTACGCCCT
>HG713085.1:303-28643 GCA_000499725.1 Eimeria brunetti | reverse complement strand
CCGAGGGCCCTGAGATCCCCAGAGCCCCAAGCTCTCTTTGATGGCAAGCAAAGAGATGTTTCTCACAGTAATTACTCAGCGACGCAATCAGATAAGGAAAGAACGTCAGGGCGTTGCAGTGGGGACCAACGGTGGGGGCCCACAGACAGACACATTTCTCTACTGGCTATTGACCGATGCTAGGGCGAGATATAAACAATTAAAGGATGAAGTTTATCACCATATGCTACAAAGCGGGCTCAGGACTAAAGAGGGTCTGAGCGTTCTTTCACTTACAATCCCCATGGTCTGCAGTCCCTCTACTTGTCCTAGCTCTTGATACCCCATCGTGTGAGGGGAATCGGGACCTCAACTCTAAAATCACTAAGTGACTTCTGACTGCGTTTGTCTTATCGTTGGGGGCACAAGTCGCACGGCAAGGCTGGCCTTGTTGCTCACTGGTGAGAGAGAGGTCCGTTCCCGAGGGCCCTCAGATCCCCAGAGCCCTAAACTCTCCTTTGTTGGCAAGCAAAGAGATATTTCTCACAATTTTGGTGGACGACGAGGGTAACTAACCTGCTAGGAAGACGCGATTGCATACAACTGTGAAGGCATGGCACTTGCGGTGTATTCGGAGTCCGACGTTGGACGTTGCTAGACACTGGGCTGTGGAACATTCTCGGAGATCAACTGTGATTCAAAGGTGATGGAAACAAGAGGAATGCGCTGTCTAGAGGCTGAAGCTTGGAGGAAGCGTCTGACGGGCCTAATCAGATGTAACCTATGAATGATATGAATGAATGAATGGAGACAGCTGAGACTCGTTAAGGCGTATAATGGCCTATACGCTGACGAAAGGGGGCTACTTGTTGTCGCTGGACTTGTGATAAATACGGGGACTAGAAATAAAGAGAGCACAGCTAGGGCAATTCCTTGTGGATCGAGCTGAGCGCTAATACCTAGGGCTATTGTGAACAGGGACGGAACCAGTCGACTACGTGCCGGTCAGCTCAAAACAAAAATATATATATATATAAATAAATAAATAAATAAATAACAACAAGCGATGTTTTGAGGAGATGTGCACCAGTAATCTTCCACAGGCCACATTTGATGGGTATAGCATTTGGCCTTGCTAGAGGCAAACTAGGGCCTGATTAAGGCCCAGAGGAACGCGGCTGCAAAGCAAGTAGCCAGCTTGGAACGTCTTTACGCCAGACATCATCTGCTGCAGAATGCTGTGGCAGCAGTAGCAATAAGGAGGGAACTCCTTTTTTTTTTGTGTAAAATGCAACAAAGCTTGGAGCCAGTACAGAACAGCAGAAGGCCTCAAGGGTAATGTGTAGAATTAAGCTGATGCAGCGGGTTTGAAGCTTGTTCTGCAATAGCATGCATGCAAAGTACCGGAAGTTCGTACTCCAGTCATACCCTGCACTGAATTTGTCAAAGATTATGTTTCCTATGCCATAGGAAGGGCCGCGTGCAGCTTTCCTTATTGGCCGTTGTCTCGCCTGTTGTTGACAAGGTCTGCATCGCCTCGTGAAATGTCGCTCAAGTAAAATAAAGAGGACAGCCGAGCGAACGGGTAAGTCGCCAGCAGTTGGTGCCCTTGTGTCTCCTCTCCTCGTGTTTTCTCTGTTTCGCGGGACACTGGGACACATAGTCTCAGCGGGCTAGTGCGCGCTAGTGTTTGAGGCTGCAGGAGGCAATTAGGTATTCGGGCCCAATAGTAAGACTCTAAACCCGAAATGTGCAGCTCACGCACTATGAAATGTGCAGTGTGAGAGCTCCACTTCCCGCATTTCCTCCCCCGAGACAATTCATTCCCAGTTGCGAAGCAAAGCTCACTGAAGCCTGGCCCTTTAGCACAAAGAAACTCTTGTAATATATACAATCCCGTATTTATGGTTCCATTGTCAGCACGTGGCCTCTAAGTATTTCCACCAAGCACAGTATGACTGCGACGCAAGCAGTAGGCAGAGTATTGCTCGTGGCAGCTTCTTGGTGACCTGTTGCTACTAGATGGAGACCCTAGGGGGCCCATTCGCTTCAAACATAATAATAAATTGTCAATTTCTCGAGGCGCCTCTGCAGCCTGTACGCAACAAACGGAACAAATCCAGCGTACCTTGGACCTTTCTTTTGGCCATCACAATATATGGCTGCTGTTGCTGATGACAACGCTGCTCTGGTGTCTGCTCGTTATGCTTTTTCGGGTCAGGCTTGTGATGCTGCTTGTGCCGTTACTGTTGCTACATATGCTGCCGCTGGCGCTAATCGTGCTGATGCTTCTCCCTCCTATGTTTCTTCTCGTTCTTTGGATGCGGTCGCTGCTGCTGTCTATGCTTGTGAAAACCTAAAGGTATCAATGAATGGTTTTGTGCCCTTTTGTACTGCCTGTTCGTGAGCGTCTCAGGAGTAGCCAAAAGCCCTACGCTTCCCACCACACAATCCCTAAAAATTGAACCCTATCCTCTGAGCCTTAAACCCTAGGCCCCAAACATTAATCCCTATACCAAATCCATACTTCAGACTGGTGCGACGGCAGCTGTAAGGTGGGCCCTTGATATGGCCGCATTGTATGTCTATATCTACGCTTCAGCGGCACTTCTATGAACATCAGGGAGAAAATTGTCCCGTCTTCCTCCCCGTCTGAAAGCGTGCAGTCGCTGCTTTTATCTTCCCTTTTCTATACATGCAACAGGGACTCTGCCCTGCTGCTCGTATTGCAGTGCGCTCGCTGCTGTGGGATCAAATGCGAAAGACTGGGAGACACTTACCTCAATTTTCCTCCCCTAACACCTCCCTTGCCTGCGCCGCTCATATGAGAGGCAAGTGTGGCCACTGCAAAGGAGAGTTGAACTAAGCTGTCCAGGTAGAAGCTCGCTGCGTGCCGTGCCTTTGTTGCTGTGGATGATGCTGCTGCTGCTGGAGGGTTACGGGCTCTTCTCGGCTTGGAAGGTTGGCTGGTAGCACACAGCACAAGCAGGCACAGCAGCAGCAGCCGCAGCACCAGCAGCTGCTTCAGCTCATTGACCAGCAGAAGGACGAGCTATGTTGAAGGACAAAGACTTGGAGAAATGGAAGTATGAGCGATAGAAGCATGTGGAAGTTCTTATAATTTAAGGGACCGTTTAAGTTATATATATATATATCAAAATATTTTGCATCGATGTACCTAATAAATAGAGAAAATAACTCATATTTTTGATCATGAACAATACCGATACATTTATTTTCTTTTAACACTATGTTAACAACAAAATGTATTATAAAATACAATTCCGGCACGAAAAATATTATTGTTGCTTTTAACAGAAGTGGATGTTAATATAATATAGATATACGAAAATAAAACAAATATTTGTTTGAACTATTTCCAAAATTGTTTGGATTCTAATTTATTGATAAATATAATTGCTTATCTGTAAGAAAACGCGGGAAAATTTCTAAAAAGCAATATAAATGTTTTATTCCATTGGCAAAAAAAAATCCCTTTGCCTAGGTATATCTTATTTTAAGCCAAGAAGCAGCAACGAGTGGACACAAAGCAGCGAGAGGTGATGGAGGCTTCCCTGATGCGGCGGCAGCCAGAAGAGGGCTTGAAGGTGGAGCAACAGCAGCAGGCAGCCTGTGGGGCTCAGCAGAAGTAGTGAAAGTGGCGTGGAAATGGGCAACAGGCCCTTCAGAAAACCTGAAAAGAATTTGCTGCTGGAGGGAGAATGCAGCATCAGCAGCAGCAACTCGACAACTTCAGCAACCGCGGCAGTTGAAACAACGAATGCTGGACCAACGGGTGCCGCAGCTTATAGAGACACAGGATGCGCTGCAGGTGCACCAGCGATAACGACCATGTAACTGACCAAGCACGGGTCGCCGTGTTACGAAGGAGGCCGGAAAGACACCTATGCACCATGTGTAGCAGAAACTGCTGTGGCAGCTGGTTCAATAGCAGATTGTTCGATGCTTCGACAAAGGCGCTGCTGGAACTTCACACCCACCCCACCGGGTTTACGGTTGCGCTTCCATGGGAACCCACTTGAGAAACAAAGATGTTCAGCAGCCTCTATGCGGCTGCCTTCAGCTGAGAGCGGTCCTAGATTACGGGTTTTTCTGGAACCCGGCAACAAGACAAAGCCCCCTTCAACGAACTAGTAGGCCTCTTCAGAGGCCCCCACAAAGGGCCCCTGGGGGGTTCGCAGGGAGTACCATCGAAAAAGCTCTTCGAGAAGGCCCCGCCAACTGGCCCTACGAACAGGGGACCGCCCATCACTGCCAAGCAGGGAAGAATGAGGGTAACCCTCAGGGGTTCTCCCCTGGAGCCAGTCTTTTGGGGGGCCCCTGCTCTACCCGGTTCGATGGGGAGTATCCACATGCCCGCCCTGGCGTGTTTGTTCGACAAAACTGCAGTGGCGGCAGCAAACGTCTCTTTAGAAGTTCCTGAAGCATGTAGCTGAAGCGAAAAGGTAAGAAGAGGCCCGCGAGGAACCCAAAAGAGACCCATAGGAACACTGCTGCCCCCCTCCGGCAGAATCAGAACCTTCTTACCCGTTGGCTAGCCGCAGCAAGAGCAGGACCTTGAATGACCCCCATTCGGAGCCAGAGGGGCCCCCTGCCGGGAGCCTACAGAGCTCAATTCCAGAAAATGCCCTCAAAGGCCACCCAGCCAAGGGACTTGCTCAACCCGAGCAAAGCAGGGTGCAGGCAAAGCAGCTGCAGCAGCTGTTGCAGCAGCCGCAGCTGCTGCAGTTTGTGCGGTAATGATATATTTCTTTGACGCCAACTTCCTGGCTAAAACTGGCTAGCGCGAGACTTGTTGATGTGCTGCAGGGTGTACAGAACAGGCTGGTGCACGTTCTACTAGCGCTGCAGCGGCTGCTGCAGCTGCTGATGCTGGTGCTTGTGCACGGTTCGAGCAGGACGCCGCTGGTCCACCGGTGGACCCCATTTTCTGAAAATACATCTGCCGCTTCTTGAGAAGCAGCAACTCGAAAGAGCTGCCACAGTAGAAGGGGAACCCGTACCGGAGCCGTTTAATCCCAGGGGCCCGATGATGTCCGTCTCCTTCCCTAATGAGATGTGCGTCCAAAGTGCGGTTAAAGACTCACAGGTAGGCGCTGTGGATCCTACCGTATGTAAACCTCTGTAGTCTCCCTCCAAATAGACATACGTAAGTTGTTTATGTGTATGATTTATATGCGTATATATGTTTCAGCAAATACATTATGTAATTATGTACAGGTGATGTTCACAGAAGTTGAGATATATCTGGTCTGTCATGCGTAAGAGACAAATAGCTATAAATATAAACATATATATTGTATACACATATATACGTGTACAGTTGTACATACATGTGTAGATACGTTCATGCAAACACATATGCATACGGCAGATATCTGTTCAAGTGTGTGCTTGTAAGCTGCGCACACAAAGAACTACACAATTCGCTATGTGCCTTTATATTCATTTCTCCGTTTGAAGAGCATATATCTTCTTCTCCCTTCTCCAGCCATGCTAGCAAGTCTGCTGCTGCTGCTGCGGGTGCCCCAGTCTGTACGTGATTCAGGGAGCACCGCGGCTGCGTGTGCTGAGGCGACCGTTACCGCACTTTTTGGGGGCCCTAGAAGGGGCCGCCTCAGCAGCAGGAGATAGCGAGGAGTGTGTGGGTTTCGATATGCTTGGCTCCGTGTGGCTCGATGTGCCCGGTTTAGAGTGTAGGGATGAAAGTCTCTTCTTGGTCAACTACAAACCCCAAGCTGTTGCTGCAGCAGCAACCGCTGCCGCAGCAACATCAGCAACGGCAACAAAAGCAGCAACAACAGCAACATAGAGAGCGACCTACAGTTGGGGAGACGAGCTGCCTATTCTGTGCCGGGGAATCCTTATAGCCCCTTTGCCCTAAGGGGGTCCACCGGTGGACCAGCGGCGTCCTGCTCGAACCCTGCACAAGCACCAGCATCAGCAGCTGCAGCATCCGCTGCAGCGCTAGTAGAACGTGCACCAGCCTGTTCTGTACACCCTGCAACACATCAACAAGTCTCGCGCTAGCCAGTTTTAGCCAGGAAGTTGGCGCCTAAGAAATATATCATTACCGCACAAGCACCCACCAAGTATGATCTTAAAAGCAAATTCACGTCTAATTAAGACTGAAAGTAATGTACGTGTATTAGCAGACATACGGTGTCTACGTGGAAAGTCCTATAGTTGGGCCCGACAGATTAGCAGTGAAAGGCTTATCGAATTCGGCGCTCGCTGGTTCCGAGCACATAACCAGTTTGGCAATCTAATGAGCTGTTTTGTTTCCGCTGCCATTCGTGCATCATCCGTGCTCATAGCTGTCGACAGAGGAGGTGGAAATAGGCAAAACAAGGCAAGACAACTCATCACCAGCCTTTTAGAAATCAGTGCACGTGCGACAATGCAGAGACGGAATGCACAAAACGGCCCGAGAATGACAGCATTTTATTCAAATGGCCATTAAGAATATTTAGGCCAACCTTGGGGCTGCACGTGTCAGTTACATATGAATGATCAGGAGTGCCTAAATATTGGAACAGCACTGTGCTACCGTTTGCACATGCGCCCCACTGTGTCACAAAACGCATAAGGCCTAAAGTTACGCGTCAGCACCTAAATGAATCACGGTAGCTCCACTCACGTATTCAACGAGTTGGAAATGCAGAAGCCAAGGCATGCTAGAAGTATATATTTGGCCCAAAGCAAAAACAGCCTGCGATATTCAAGCAATATTCAACAGGCACATCGGTACGCCAAGCGCCAAGTGCTAGGTGCTGTGTTTGCACTCCTTAACGCATCACCGAGGCATTCCGCTTCACTCCAAGATGCATGCATATGCTTACTGCTCCCACATCAGATGCTAAAGATGCGCTATGAAGAACCGTCAATGTTGTGTACTTCGCCGTGTCGCATGTGCCTTTTTAGCAGTAAAAGCCCAGCCTACAGTCTTGCTAGGCAGTCGACAAGCCATCCAGTGGCTGGTCGGCCTCCAGAGCTCGCAGCGCGTATGGTGATCACACAGGCGCAGACGACATTCCAGAGCAGATGTAAACAACTGAGGAACTGTACTGGGCCGTCGGTAACAAGCTGTTACACGGAGCGCTTTTAGACTATAGCTACAGCTGAAGCAACACGCACCTCCCTGCTTGTTTTGAAAGCCAAACATCAGGCCTTGTTCCGCTGTTGACGTTGCCGACAGGCAGTCCTGCACTGTTCAAACTGTTTATTCGTTAGTGAGTCCCTGGCGCTGTTGGTTGGCAGCTCCGCAACGGTTCTGTCTTGTTACAAAGGAGACGCTCTACCTTCACAAATGCAAAGGAAACCACCCGACACTTAGCAGAGTGTAATATAACAAAAAGCGGGACTCCGCTTAATCGACCGACAACATACCCGGAGTGGACTCACCCGCAACTTGAGTTTCGCAAACCCTAAAAGCTGAAACCTAGAACCTAAAGACTAAACCCCTAGGCACTAAACCGGAAACTCTTAACCCACAAGCCTAAGCTAACCCCTAAACAGTAAACACTAAACCCCTGAATCCTACGTCCCGGACGCTACCGGACGTTGGATCCCTAAACGCTAGACACTACGCCCAGCTGTCCTAAATCCTAAACCCTAACTGTGTGCGCTGAAGTCTAAGCTCTACACGCTAGCTCTTACCCTAAACCCTACGCCCTACGCCCTAAGCCATCAGCGTCTTATCCAAAAATGTAAAACCCAGATTTTGAGGGGTTTCCGTTTAAGGCTGCATTCCGCGAAGTGGCAATGCACTGAAGCGACTAGGACTGAGGAGACGAAGACTATGTTAAGAAAAACACTTTTGTCCTAAGGCTTATCTCGACAGTCGATGCCATCGACGGCAAATAATTATTTTCCTTTGGGAGCAGATTACATTTTTGGAAGTGCGTGCGTAAGTTTTCAGGCCTTGAGCTTTCTTTCGTATGCACTGGCAACAAATGAAGCCGCGAACAAGAAGCACATACTTACTGCAGATGAAAGCAACAAGTGGTCTTGTAAAACTCAACATTCCGCTGCCGCGATACGTTTTTTTTTAACACTGCCTACCTCCGCTACCCCAACAAGCACTTCATTCTTTAAGAGGAGGCCTGTTTTTTCCGAAGCTCCAGCAGGGCCTCCTTAATCGTCTTGAATTGAATGATACCTATGCCACACTGCTGAAGAAGGGTATGGTTTATCTTCGAGAGGCATAGGCTGTGGGTGGAGCCAAAATTGAAGTGCGCCCAAACATGGCGGGCGCCTACATGGTATAGAGAAGCGTCAGCGCCCCTGGAAGCGGCTTCAGCGTCTAACATAAACTGGAAAACTAAACCTTACCTGCATTTCGGCACTGTATGACAAAGCAAGCACAGGCTGTCACGGTGTCCATGATGTAAGGACACAGCCGATACGCTTAAATATAACAGGAGGCATCAGCAGAGAGTCCTCTGCGCCACCCAAACTGTGCATTTAAAACTGTAAAAGCCATCCCTCAGGTGTGCGCCACAGACAGAGAACTGAAAAGCATTGTCCAATTTGACTAAAGGGGTTAACTACACAAGTGTCTTTGCGGGGCAGCGCTCCTTGCATTGATGCCCACCGTTCCACTTTTTCTGTGCGTTGCAGAATTACAGGCGATGGGCCCCTTTTTTCTGGAAGTGTAACGGGGACAAATATCTCACAGAAGCTTTCATTTTGCGTGCACTGCAACAGAACGACTAGCAGCTGGCAACAAGCATGGCTTCATGCCTTCACCTCCAGACATGTAGGCATGTATTGAACATGTCCAAGCATATTCGGCACCCCTTCTGGGATAGCCACGCACGGAAGACTTCTGTGTAGCAGGCGCCTGCTGTCACCAAACAGGTACACCATTACAGTACTCAACATATGCCAAGTAATGGCAACGCGTTTGTTACAACAGAAGAAAAGCTAATCTGGTCTTTAGCGAATACATGGTTTCCAAGTGATGTCCGCAGCTTCTGTTTATTCTTGCCACTTCTGCGAAGTTCCTGACTTAGGCGGAGATAATCATTTCCACGGCGCAATCCAGCTAATATTCTTGTATATCGAGAAGCTGTTGCAAACTGTTACGCCTCGGTGTCTTGCGGAAAGTCACACCCCCTTCATTAATTGCTCGCAAAAACAGTTTCTTGCAAATCACAATCGGGCAACGCAAAGAGAAATGCACCACAAGTAACCGTCACTTGACAAAGGCAAATAACGCCTCCTGCACCTCACATGAAACGCCGCATCCAATGTCAGACACCCTACATAATGAACGCCCCTTCTCGCCGTCTATGCAAATATCCTTCTCCATACTCAGTTATCCCAACATTCACCGGTGCTCCAGAGTGCAAAAAAAGCTAAAACTCCCGGTGCGTACAGACAGGTCACATCAGACAACCGAACTGACCTTCTGTGAAAACACATACTGCCCCAAATCATACGCCATGAAAGTTCTTGCTGACCTCTCTGCAGCCATCATTCCTCATGGTGAGTCCACGGCTGACCTATCTCTACAAAGAGCGTAAAGGGCACACACCGCATCTCCGTAGAACCACGGAGCAGCAGAGACAGTTCGCAAGTGCTGTAAGTCTCCACGGCTATTGCCACTTACCATTACCATACACGATGAACGCCACTGGTGGCTCTGCTGCGCTGCGTGCAAACGTTTGTTTCAATAGTCATTGAGTCCAGTACGCGCCACTGCTCTAGAATGCGATGGTACCTCTAACAACCGGCGTGTATAGGCCGACTGCATCAGGCCCTGCTAGTCATCCTATATGATGTATAAAATATACTATGATGTATAAAATATACTGTCATGCACACGTACGTTACACAGTAAACGCCCCTGCTGGTCTGCCAGTAGGTATCCCTTCCCATACTCAGTTGGTCCAATGCTGACCTGTGGTCCAGAAAGCAAATATAGGTTAAACCACCGATATGCACAGACGGACTGCATTCAACCACGCATCTCAGTTCCGATTCTACACCAGATCTACTGCCGTTCACCATATACCGCGAACGGGCCTTGTTATTATCTTTGCAGGTGTCCGTTTCCACTCTCCACAAGTGCAGCTATTGCCACGCAGAACGCGGATATAGCGCAAAACATCTGTGTGTATAGACAGACCAACGGGGCATTCGTACGCACCTTCTATGATTCACTACATCTACTGCCCCGTACCATGAAACAGCGGACACCGCTGCTAATGCCTGTGCGCTTTTCGATCTGATACACAGCGCCCCCAATGTTGGCGAGCGCTCCAGAATGCCAAGGTGGTTCGAACCATTGACAGGCCGTACTACGCTACGCAGCCGTATCTACCATACACCATACTGTAAATACGTTTCGTTCCTGTACTTTCATATGTCCGCTCCGATACTCAAATTGTTCAATGCTGGGTTATGCTCGATATCACGAAAACAACACAAGCCACACATGTGTAGAAGCAGGCCATGCCTCAAACCATGCCCAGCTTATGTGACACACTATATGTGCTGTCCCACACGGTGAATCGTGATCGCACCTAAATTCTTTGTGCTGTTGGCTGATCAACCCCATGGTATACGACAGCCGCCGCTATACAGTAAACTCTTAAAATGAACAGCAAGCCATGAAAATGCCGTAAACAGGGACCCACAGGGACCCCATGCACTGCTTCCACCAGTTTCATACAATTCACACAGTTGGCAAGGAAAATCATATTTGCAGAAGCGCCAACACGCCCTCCTTCCAGTTTGCCGAACCAGATATCCTTCAATGTTTTATACAATTTTTTCTCTTAGTCATATTTGAAACACTGCTCTACTGTCGTCGACGCGATTGCACTCACGCCTCCGTGAAGTCACGAACAGAGCATCATCAGCAAGCATATTGCAAACAGTGCAGCCTCTGGCAGCAGCAAGGCTGCACCGTGACTACAGCGTCTTATTTCCACACTACTTTGGTAGCTCTACGGACTGTATGCGCCATATTATATCCCTCCGCAAGATTAATAGAATTATCCTCCTCAACACACGGCAGCGATATTCGGTTGCTGGCTACATCAATTCAAGAAGCCTACCCGATGGACTTGGGACCGAGAAGGTGAATACAGCAAACAACTCAGACAGAACCTATGCACTGAGATGCCACAGTAGACTACCCCCCTTACATCTTGCGATATGCCACATCCACTAAACGATACCATACACCGTCAATGCACCTCATTCGTCCCTCTGCTATGATACCTGGTTGGTCTAATGATGGTCTGCCTTCCATAATGCGGGCGAAGCTCAAAGCATCTCTTTGCAAAGACAGGAAAAAGAGGCCACCCTACGCACATCTAGCAAAATGCCACATCCAATGCCGCAAAATCTACACAATCAACAGTTGTCGCCCAATGTCTAAATATCCCCCTCCATACTCAGCCAGTCCAGTACCTACCTGTTCTCCAGATTGTAAAAGCATCCGAAACCTCCCGTGTGTTGTGTACAGGCAGGCAACATCACACAACCCAACTGACATTCTGTGAAACATCGCATCTACTGCCACACATCATGCGCCATCAGAGCATATGCTGACCTCCCTGCATATTTCATCTTCCATGATTGACGAGGCCATGCTAACGTAGCGCTCGAATGTACGTAAACAGCACAAACTACAAGTGCGTACAGAGCTGCCAGAGCAGCGACCGGATGCACTCGCTATACATCTCCACGCCTGCGTGCCTGCGTACAAACTGAAATGTAACAGTAACCGTTACGGTACTGAAGAGACGAATTGCTTGGCGTGCATCCGACTGGCCAAAAACTGTTCTAGCCACTGACCATGTTGCACCGTTGAAAACCCGGCCAACTATTTTGTGCCCAACCTATGCGCAAAACGGTAATCGGTCGCAACCCCAGAAACGGCTGTGTCATACCACGGCCGTAGACTCTCCCACTCAGGCTGGACGACAATACAATGCTCACCCTGGCTTTCCATCAAACACAAAAAGGTGTTGTTCCATCCAGGTCAGATGAGCCAGAGTCAAGCTCAGCAACAACCGCAGAGCGATGCAACGGGTTACATGGAGCGTTCCCGTCAAATCGCCGTGTCGCAAGACCATCAACGGCTGAAAACTCTCGGGGAGAATAATACGGATTATGCAGGCGAAGTAAGGTGCCCTATGTAATTCTCGCTGCCGACGGTTCAGGGAGGGAGCTACGAACAACCTGGCGCAAATTCGCTAGCTCGCAATGTCTTTTAGTGGCGCACTCATAAATTGAACCTTCTCTAAACACAAAACAGCGTACCTCATTTCACCACGTTGAAAACAATCGAATGCACTAGCGGTTCCCTTTAGCGTCAGGCAGAGCCAGTAGCTACACAGTGCGTAGCGTGTTACGTGTTCGTCTGGTGCACGCGCACTGCGGATTCATACAATTCGTGTTCGCCGCGTTAACAGCCGCCCGCCTTTCGTTATTCCCTACCCTCCTACAGCAACTAACAACATACCTGGCTAGCTCGCCAGGCCGTCAATACTACTAAACGTTGGATACAAACCACCGTGTAGCGCCTGTCGCCTCTGTCAAAGCGTTCCGCTGCAGATGCACTGCCTCACCAATCCAGTGCCATCGTTGGCAGCGTCACAGCGCCGAAATATGCCACTCCAACAAATGCCAGGGAACGCATGGACGACACGAGCCGAATTCCCACTTCTCCTCAAACTCCAACTCCGCAAAAACTACCCCGGATATCAGCGTGAAACACTGCCTATGGTCCTATTAAAATGCTAACGCCTTTCAACCAGTCTAATTGAGGCAATTCTAACCTTAGCAGCAACGGGGGGAAGATGCAGCTGGCTGCATGGAATGCCTTTTTCGATTCGCTTTTCGCTAGGAGATCAGCAATAACCGGGTATGTTCAAAATATGCAGCAACTGGTCCGTGCGCGCAGACCTCTAGCTTGTGTTTGCCTTTCGCGTCAGACTCTAATGTTGGGGTCATCTGAAAAATATCCTGTATCGTCTGAATTTCGAACGGAAATCCGCAACATTCATTAGTTGCACATACTCCGGACACAAACCAACGTGACTAATCTCTCCATGCCTCAAACATCCGCCTGCACTGGAATTTCCACATTCGCACGAGTTACCAAAAGTGGACGGGGAGCCGCGGACGACACACTCTTTCGTGCAATAGCCGTTGTGTTTTACATAATGCCTATCAAGCGTGCCGTAAGCTGCCACCAGTCCGTCGCCAACTGGCACGATACAAAACTGGCGTCGACTTCAGTACTACGAAGCGCTTGACACAAGTCACTAGGGAGTCGCCGTGCCTCTTACCACGCAGGTCCATGCCGATATACTGCCCCATCAAGTGACTGATACAGCTTGCAATGCCAGGTTGTGTCTCGCTAGCACATATTGTAGCGTCTGAACGCCTACTGCCAACAGCGGTCATAGCCGAACGGTTGGCTTGCAAAACGAGCTCCCACTCCACTTCGTGCCGCAACTCAGCAAAATTTCCGCCCATGTCCATATGGGTGTATGCCTGCCTGCGTACAAACTGAAACGTAGCAGTAACCGTTACGGTACTGACGAGACGAATTGCGTGGCGTGTGCATCCGGCTGGCCAGAAACTGTCCTAGTCACTGACCTAAGACCAAGTGCAGAACAACACAATGCCCACGTACGAAATTTCGCCGTCTCTGCCACATACAGTGTACAGCACTATCAACAAAATCTGATTATTCTATCCAAGGCAGGTGAACCAGAGAACATCTCGTCAACAACCGCAAAGCGATGCAGCCCGGTACATGACAACAGCCGACCAGCTGCATCGTTTTGCTGTTCTTGTTGAGCTTGGCTCCGGTAGAGCCGCAAGACCTAAAAACGCTAATGGCAACAAGGCGCATTATGCAGGCAAACCAAGGTGCCCCGTATCGTGTTTGCCGCCGACGGTTCAGGAAAGGGCTACGATCAACCTGACGTGGGAGCGTTAGCTCGGAATGTCCTTAGTGGCTCATTAATAAATTTCAGCTGCTCTGAACCCAAAATGGCATACCTGATTTCACCACGACAAGAACAGCTGCATTCACTAACGGTTCCGGGAGCTTCACGTCTAGCCAATAGCTGTATAGTAAGTAACGGGTTAGGCGTTCTTCTAATGCAAACGCCATGCGGATTTACACGATTCGTGTTCGCCGCACCAACAGCTGCCTGCTCTCCACTAGTCCCTTTCCCCGCACGGCAACTATCAACACACCTAGCTAACTAGGGCGTCAATAACACTAAGCGTTGGTCACAAATCACACCGTAGCGCCAGCCGCATCAGACCTCGTGTTCCGTTACTGATGCATTGCCTCACCAGCCCACTGATATAGTCTGCAATGTCACAGTCTGACTAACAAACGCACATTGCAGCACCAAAACATGCCGGTAAAGCAGATCCCAGGAAACGCATGGATGACGCGAGCCGGATTCCCACCTCCTCAAACTGTCGCTCCACACAAGCTTCGCGCAGGCACACTACCATTCCTCCCCCGCAACCAACAGCAGTAGCCAAACTCTCGCCAAGTACATAATTCTGCTGCTTAATGCATACTCGCTGGGAAACACAGCGGGCGATTGTATCGCCAAAGGAGGGAAAGAATGTGCTGCGATCATATATACCAGCAGAAAAATTGCATAACCCCAACATGCTCACGCGTGCCGGCGTGCTGCATCTCCCGCATACCACTAACAATGGCGCCATGGATCATGAACAAATCAGCGCAACAGTAGAGCTACAGAGAAAGCTTAGCCATACCGCTCCCGTAGAAGCCCGCACACCAACGGCATGGCTCCGCCCACGCCTGCCACCAGATAGCTTGCGGTCTGATCCCCTATCGGACCCAGTACGGCACTAAGGAAATAGATTTGTCTCAGAATGCATATTTCCTGTGCAAAACACCACCAAACCCTACCGCCACCGAAAGATGTGCCACACTGCCCCCCCATAAAGCCCATACAGTAACTGCGTGACTCCATCATGCTTACGCACACAGGTCGCCTAGCCCTCCTCAACATTCTGCCAGTACGCCGATCGCCATACAAATATCATGTCAACCACGGCTTTTGGGCCATGTCCAGACAAAATAACAAATGCAAGATCACACATCTGTCTGGGAGCCCGTGACGAGTTCGGCAACCGCTGGAAGACCATTGAGATCTGAAAACCTCCATACACCTAGGAGATATATCAGGTGCGTGGGCAAAGGTACAGCCGTTCGCGTTCTCCACAATTGGGAGACACCCTCCCAACACAATGATGCAATATTGGCCAACCCAAAGGTATATCTATCGCACAGACATAAATTGCACCTACGTCGAACGCAAAGTAACTAACCGTATCTCGAGACAAACAAATACATTCGCCTCCGCCGCCCCTTCTGGCTTCTTTTGCGGAAGGAATGGGTAGATTCATCATATGCATGTTGGCCCTGCCGCCGTAAGATGCTTACCCTTCCCTGTTACCACCCACTTCAGAAGGGATTCCATTATACATACCGGCCCCTGGCCGCCCCTGCCCGCCAATTATGTTGGGCATTTCACACACACCACTCCAAAATCGCTGCTGTCTCATACAAGGAATTGCTCTGTGCATATACTGCGACCCCAGCTAACGGCCACCGGCTGTCACCCTCTGTCTTACACACGCACACGCATATCGCAGCTCCAACCGTACCCGCACACACGGATAGCCAACAACAGTACCGATCCACTTGCCGCTTCTTGCACTGTACCTCCATCAAGTTGCACGCATGCAGAGACACGTATGCCTTCCAACACGCAACATGCAATATAAGCCTATATAGAGCTCAGGACACCTCCGAGAAGATGCAATTGTCTTAGAATGCTTACTCCCTGTACAGAACGTCATCCAACCATAACGCAAAAGCAGTCAGAGCCACACCCTCCCCGTAGACACCCGCACACTAAATGCATGAGTCCAGGGTGCTCACACGCGCGTGTCGCCTAGCTGTCCGCGAATAAAGTTACCGGTAACGAGTTAGCCAGGTGCAAATGCCATGCAGACTCACACAATTCGTATTCGCCGCACCAACAGCCACCCGCTCTTCAGCTTGCCTTTGCCTCGCACAACAACTACCAACATACCTAGCTGACTAGACCGTCAATAACACTAAACGTTGCGCACGGACCACCGCTCAGCCCCTCCCGCCGCCGCCAACGCATTCCGCTGCACATGCACTGCCTTACCAAACCACTCGCGTCGTATGCAATTTTTACACACTGACTGACAAACGCATATTGAAGCGCAGAAATATACCGCTCCAGCAAATACCAGAAAACGCACGGACGAAGCAAACTGAATTCGCACTTCTCCTAACACTCCAGCGTCGTAAAAACTGCACGCGTGTGCACAAACTGTCATACCCGCCAACGAACACCAGTAGCCACATACGTGCCAAGCGGATGATTGGGCTGCTGAGTGCATACTCCCTGGGCAAGACAGCAGGCGACAGTATCGCCAAAGGAAGCGTCGAATGTGCCACGTCCGCAGATGCCAGCAGAAAAATTGCACAAACCTAACATGCTCATGCATGTACGTTCTCTAGAGATCCAGCAAATCCTACGGATATTCTTATCGGCAGAAGAAGCACATTTCAACCATGCTAAACGAAACAAGCACCAACACAGACAAGACCATATGTAGGACGACGCAGCCTGTTGCATTGAAAATCCCCGTCAAACCCGTTTCCCTGGAAGCCCGATAACAACCAATGCTGCTCATACACTGCGGGGAACACCACGTGCGTGCTACCCAAAAAAAGGGCCTACATGGCTTTGAAGACGGTCGTCTGTGCAGGGGCTCTATGAATACTTTGCTGCGGAATTCCGACCACCAACGGAGTAGGTGCAATAGATACATAACGCATCCATCTATTGCACCTACTGCGAACACCAGCCAGCTTAGCTAATCTCACCTAGGGAGAAGCACCTACATATACTACAGATTCTGCCTCGGTTTGTGTTACCCAAGGAATACACAATGAGGTTAGGCCTCCGCGTTCTTTTGGTAAAACCGCCATCTACCCAGTCCGAGTTATCCCGCCAGACGCTGCAGCCTGCCCTTCAGACATCCTTTTCTCCGCACAACATCTGTCGCCATACATTGCCGGGCTCGGCGACAAAAGTACCAATGCACACACCGCCGCATACTTGTTCCTGCTTTCTACCACGTAATGTGCTGCGCAGACACTGCCTCACCAATTCACTCAGACCGTATCCTGTGCCAGACGTTCTCTCGGACATGGCTATAACAGCGCCGGAACAACCGGCACAACCCCAGTAGATACAAAATAATGGCACGGTTAAAGCAAACCGAACTCCCAACTGCCCTCACACTGTAACTCCACTATCTGCACGCATGCACGGACGCATCTCTGCGCGCCATCGGACGGCATAAGAGGAGAGCGTTGGCATGCGGGTGCAGACAACAATTTTGTTTTTGATTCTACGTGCATACTCCCTGAGCCAAACCGCATGCAATCGCAACACCACAACAGGCGTCCCCACACTGCCACTGTAGACGCGCGCACACAACGTGCAGAACCCGACAATGTTCACGCTTGCAAACCCCGGATATCAGCGCGAAACACTGCCTATGGTCCTATTAAAATGCTGATGCCTTTCAACCAGCCTAATTGAGGCAATTCTAACCTTAGCAGCAACGGGGGGAAGATGCAGCTGGCTGCATGGAATGCCCTTTTCGATTCGCTTTTCGCTAGGAGATCAGCAATAACCGGGTATGTTCAAAATATGCAGCAACTGGTCCGTGCGCGCAGACCTCTAGCTTGTTTGCCTTTCGCGTCAGACTCTAATGTTGGGGTCCTCTGAAACGTTTCCTGTATCGTCTGAATTTCGAACGGAAATCCGCAACACTCATTAGTTGCACATACTCCGGACACAAGCCAACGTGACTAATCTCTCCACGCCTCAAACATCCGCCTGCACTGGAATTTCCACATTCGCACGAGTTACCAAAGCTGGACGGGGAGCCGCGGACGACACACTCTTACGTGCAGTAGCCGTTGTGTTTTACAAATGCCTATCAAGCGTGCCGTAAGCTGCCACCAGTCCGTCGCTCTTCTTGCTAGGGGTTATCCAACTGGCACGATACAAAACTGGCGTCGGCTTCAGTACTACGAGGCGCTTGACACAAGTCACTAGGGAGTCGCCGTGCCTCTTACCACGCAGTACCATGCCGATATACTGCCCCATCAACTCATTGATATAGCTTGCAATGCCAGATGTGGTCTCGCTAGCACATACTGTAGCGTCTGAACGCCTACCGCTAACAGCGATCATAGCCGAGCGGTTGGCTTGCAAAACGAGCTCCCACTCCACTTCGTGCCGCAACTCAGCAAATCTCCGCCCATGTCCATATGGGTGTATGCCTGCCTGCGTACAAACTGAAACGTAGCAGTAACCGTTACGGTACTGACGAGTCGAATTGCGTGGCATGTGCATCCGGCTGGCCGGAAACTGTCCTAGTCACTGAGCGTGTCGCATCTTTGCAAACCCGGCTAACTATTTTGTGCCCAACCCCTGCCCGAAACAGGAATCGCTCGCAGCCCCACAACGGCTGTCACACTATGGCCGTAGACCCTCCCACGCAGGCTGCACCACAACACAGGGCTTACCCACAAACTCCCCCTGGCTCCGCATCAAAAGTATCAACGAGAACACGTTTTTCTACCTAGGGCAGGTGAGTCAGAGCCACGCAAAGCAACAACCATGAAACGATGCTGCCGGCTACAGGAAGCGTCGTCGTCCCATCGCCCTGTCGAAAGTCCGTCAAGGCCTGAAATGGCTCAGGGCGAACACGATGCATTATGCAGGCCAGCCACGCCTAGCGCACAATGTTTTTAGTGACCTCATCATAAACTGCAGCCTCTCCGGACACAAAATAGGGTACCTTATTCCACCAAAGCGAGTTCATCCGAGTACAGGAACGGTACCTTTAGCTCCAGGCCTAGCAAATACCTTCACAATGATTAACGGGCTAGTTGTTCGTCTAATGCAACCGCCATGTGGATTTACACACATCATGCCGGCTGCACCAACAGCCGCCCGCCCTTCGTTATTCCCTTCCCTCACACAGCAGCTACCAACCTACCTAGCTAACTAGCCCGTCAGCACTACTAAGCGTGGGACACAAAACACAGCGTAGCCCCTGCTGCCTTAGCCAAAGTGTTCCGCTGCACGTGCACTGCCTTCACGCTCCACTGAGATACTCTGCAATGCAACAGTCTGACTGACAAACGCATATTGAAGCGCCGACACCTGCCGCTCTAGCAGCTGCCAGAAAAAGCATGGACGAAGCAAATCAAGCCTTCGTTTCTCCTTAAATTCCAGCTTCGTTTGCACACATGCACAAAAGCTGTCAAACCCGCCGACGAACAGCTAGCTGTAGCCACACCCTTGCGAAGCAGGTGACTCTGCTGCTGATTGCATACTTGCCGGGCGACACAGCGAGAGATCGTATCCCCCAAAAAGGCTTCAAGGCGCCGCCCCCGGAGACGCCGGCAAAAACAGCGCATAGCCCCAGCATGCTAACGCCTGCCGGCACGCCGTATCTCCAGCAAATAGAGCTTGTAGTTCCCCTCCTGTCGACAGACGCACCTGAGTTCGACCAGGCCAAGCAAAGCTTGAGGGTGATGATTGCTCGGCAAGGCAGCTGGCTACACGGGCAGTCATATTCAGATCGCATATTGCCGCAAGTTCAGAGAGAATCTCGAATTATCAACGAGATCGCAAATAATCACGATAGGGCAAACCGAAGGCGTGCTTGGCTTTGGCTTCCGTCTCCTGTGTTGAAGTGCTGCATGCCGTCTGTCGTGCAGTTCCTCGCCCAAATCAAAGTCAGGGGAACACCCATAAGCTGCACCTGCTCCGGACAAGTGGAGCGTAACGGGGATATCCAAACCAGAAGCGCCTGCCTGCGCTACGCTGCATGGACTGCTCCGCCGGCGCGCCTTCGTATCTTTTCGGTGGGCTAAGGGCTCCGTCTACTTTCGTCATAACAAGGTGCATACGTACACAATTCGTGTTCGCTGGGGTATTGGCTGCCACTAGTTCCTCACTGTCGCCAACTGCCGCTGACCAACCACAGAAGTACATAGATAAGCCTGGTGCCGATACTACTACACCGTTGACGCAAATAACTACGGAGTAGCTTGCGCCTCCCGTGGCACCGGCAAAACATCGCGCACAAGCTGATACAAAGAAAGACCACGGTTAAGGCAACACAGGTTCCTTTCTATGCTGGAACATCATAGAGTCCTACACAAACACATATGCAACCATGTCGGCTGTCATAAAGCCTGAAAAGTAGTAGTAGCCATTACCGTACAGAGGAGATGAACGTTTTTGGCATGCATTGAACCGCACACACAAAACAATGGCCGTCAAACCCTTTGCACCTTCGCAGCTCTGGCAACGTGAACTGCGCATAGCATCGAGACAAAACAGCATGCCACCGCAAGCCCAGAGAAAGCTTCCTCACACCGCGACCGTACAGGCCCCCACTCAAACTGCACTACAACCCCAGGCTCGCGCATGAAACCCCCGTGGCTCTCCATCAAACACTGCGTACACCAATTTCCACAAAAGGGCACTTTTCTACCCAGGGCTGGCGAACCAGAGGCAAGCCCAGCAACAACCAAAAACGTGCAACCAGCCACCCGAACGTTCTCCTCCAATCGCCGTGTTGAAAGTCCGTCAGGGGCTGAAAAGGCTCAGAGCCAACGAGATGCACTGTGCTGGTACGCTAAGGTGCCCAGGGTCATGTTTGCTGCCGACGGTTCAGGAAAGGCGCTACGAATAACCTGTCAAGAGATAGTTAGCACGCAATGTCTTTATTGACAAATTCATAGGCTCCACCTACTTCGAAGAGGAAACTGCGCACCTAATTTCATCACGCCAGAAACGTTCAAGTGCACTTTCTGTTTCTCTACGATCTCTAATAGCTAGTATCTACATTATCAGCTACGCAATACGCGTTCATCCAATGCATGTGCCATGCGGATTTACACAATCTGTGCTGACCCCGCCAATAGCCACCCGCCCTCCGCTATTCCCTTTCCTCGCACGGCAAACAACATCCTAACTAGCAGCCAAACACTCCTAGACGCTGGAGAAATCACCGCGTAGCCGCTGCCGCCTCCGACAACGCGTTCCGCTGCACATGCACTGCCTCAACAATCCCCTGACATCGTGTGCAATGTCACAGTTTGACTGAAAAACCCATATTATGGGCGCCAGAAAACCCACGGATGAAGCAAACTGAATTCTCACTTCTCCTCACACTCCAGCTTCGTAAAAACTTCACGCATGCACATAAACCCTCATACGCGCCAACAAACAGCAATAGCTACACCCTTGCCAAGCAGATGTTTCTGCTGCTGAGTAAATACTTGCTGAGCAACACAGCATGCAATAGTATTGCCAAAGGAGGCGTTGAATGCACCACTATCGTAGGTGCCAGCAGAAAACGTGCACACGCCTACCTTCCTCATGCATGCACGTCCTCTACAGATCCGGCAAATATTACAGATATTCCCATCGTAAGAAAAAGCCTATTCAAACCAGGCCGAACAACACGAGCGTCAATACAATGCCAATTGCAGGACAGTGCATCTGTCTGCATTGGAAATCCTTGTCGAGTCCGTTTCTCCGTAAGGTCGACGATAACAGGTGCTGCTCGTACTTGTGTCTGCAAGCGAATGGCCTGCTTGGCTTTCGAGACTGTGGTCTGTACTGGAGTTCTATGAATGCTTTGCTGTGGAATTCCGACCACAAACGGAATTCAGTAACACCGCCATTAGTTGCACTTACTCCGAAAAGCCGGCAGCGTAACTAGCCTCACCTAAACACACAACCCTGAGTTAGCTACTGATTCCGCTATGTTGTGTAGTACCCAATGGATACACGATGGCGTTCGGGCTCCGCATTTCGTTTGGTACAATCGCCATCTGCACAATCCGTCTTAGCCCGTCACGGGCTGCAGCCTGCCCTTCTGACGCCTGCTTTTCCGCAAAAAAATACCGTGGTCCTACGTTGCCGGGGTAGGCGACAAAAACGACTAATGCACAGACAACCGCACACTTCCTGCTGCCTTCTACCACGTACTGCGCTGGGCAGATACTGCCTCAACAATCCCCTGAGCTTGCCGCTCATGCCAGACTTTGTCGTGCGGATGCATATAGCAGCGCTGGAACAACCAGAAACAACAGATCACCAACAATAGAACGGCTAAAAAAAACGAATTACCAACTGCACCCACACTGTAACTCCAGCAATCTGCATTTGTGCGCGTAGGCGATCGTGCCCCCCATCCCAGAGCTTCAACAGGGAGCGTCCCCATGAGCATCCCGAGAGTGATATTTTGCTTCTATGTGCATACGTTCTGAGCCAAACCGCACTCAATCGCAACAACGCAAGAGGCGTCACTACACCAAGACTGTAGATGCGCGCACACACGCAGCAGAGCCCAACGATGCTCACGCGTGCACATCTCGGATATCCCCGCGAAATGGTGCTTATGCTCCTATCAAAAGACGGACCCTGTTCAATCAGCCTTAGTGAGTCAAGCACAGCCTCAACAGCAGTTGTAGGACTAGGCAGCTGGCTGCATGGGGTGCCCTGTTCGCTTTGCTGTTCTCTGAAAGACCAACAATAATTGGACATGTTCAAAGCATGCAAGAAATGACATGTATGCGCAAAATCGAAGGCCGGCTTGCTTTTTGCGTCTGACTACAGTGTTGGAGACCTTTGAGAACTTTCCTGCTTACTGTGAATTTCGAACCGAGATCAGCAATATTCATTAGTTGTACATACTCCGAACACAAACCAGCTTGACTAATCTATCCACGCCTCATGCATCCGCCGGCACTTGAATTTCCACCTTTTCTTGCTTTACCAAATGGCTGCACAGGGGACCACGGGCGACGCATTCTTCACGGCAATAGCCGTGGACCTCTACAAAATGCATACCGGGCGCGCCGCCAGCTTCCACATGTCCTTTGCTCTTCTGGCTCGACGTACTCCATCTGCCGCCATACAAAACCGGCCTCGACGTTAATACTAAGAAACGCCTGACATAAGTCACTGGGGAGTCCCTGTGCCTGTTACCACACAGTACCCGTGCCAATAAACTGCCACAACAACTCACTGATATGGATTGCAGTCGAGATGCAGCGTCGCTAGCACATATTGTAGCTCTTGGGCACCTACAGCCAGTAGCTATCAGAGCCGAACGGCTCTTCAGCAGAACAAGCTCCCACTCCGCCTCGCGCTGCAACTCCGCAAAGCTCCACTGATGTCTATATGCATCTTCTCCTGCTTGCATACAAACTGAAACGTAACAGTATCCACTGCGCCAACGAGAAGATGAAGTCCTCTAAGTGATTCAGACTGGCTAAACAATGTTCTAGTCACTGAACGGCTCCCATTATCTCAACCTCGGCTAGCTACTTTGTGCCAAATCTCTGCGCAGAACAGCAACCGATCGCAACTCCAGAAACGGCCTCATCACACTGAGGCCCTAGACGCCCCCACCCAAACAGCAGAACAACACGAGGCGCACGCACGAAGTCCCCTCTGGCTCCCCATAAAATAACGCGTACACCCCTATCAACAAATGAATAATCAAACATTTAAACACTTTCTTGTAGAAAATGGAATAATAAAATCATTTACCCGGAGTCAGTGAACAATAGCCGAGCTTACTAACAACGGCAAAACGAGGCAGTTGGCTACACGAGGCATCCTCGTCCAATTACTGTCTCACAAAACCATCGAGGGCTAAAAAGGGCCAGGGCGAAGAGGATGCACTGTGCTGGTAAGCCAAGATACCTTGTTTCATGTTAGCTGCCTACGGTTTGGGGAAGGAGCTACGAACAGCCTGGCAAGAGCTAGCTAGCTCGAAATGTCTTTAGAGTGCGAATTCGTAAACTCGATAGAACAGCCCACCTTATTTTATCGCATTAAAGACATTCGAGTGTACTATCTGCTTCGCTAGGTTCTGGACTAGACAGAATCTATATAATGAGTTACGGAATACGCAGTCATCAAATGCATGCGCAACGCGGACTTGCACAATACGTATTTCTTGCGCGAACAGTCGCCCGCCCTTCGTTATTCCCTTTTATCGCACAGCTACCATCACCTTAACTAGCTTAATAGGCCGTCAGTACTCTTAAATGTTGGACGCCGATCACCGCTTAGCCCCTGCCGCCCCCTACTGCGAGTTTCGCTGCAGATGCACTGCGTCACGAATCCACTGCCACTGTGTACAATGTCACAGTCTGAATGACAAACGCTTGCTGCAGCGCCAGAACACGTCGCCCCAGCAGATGCCAGAAAGCACATGGACGAAGCAAAAACTCTCGCTTTTCCTCACATTCCAGCTTGTACACAAGCATTCATCCCCACCAACGAACAGCGGTAGCCACACTCTCCCCAAGGAGATGATTGTGCGGCNGTACACAAGCATTCATCCCCACCAACGAACAGCGGTAGCCACACTCTCCCCAAGGAGATGATTGTGCGGCTGAGCGCATACTCGCTGGGGAACACAGCGAGCAACAGCATCTCCAAGGATGTATTCCACGAACCGTGCCCGCAGATGCCGACAGAAGACCTCCACAACCCCAACGTGTTCACGCATGCATGCACGTCGTCTATAGATCCCGCAAATATTACAGATATTCCTGTTGGAGGAACAGGCGTATTCAAACCAGGGAAAACGGAACGAGAGCCAACACAAGGCCAACTGCAGGACAACGCAGCCTTTGGTATTGGAAATCCTTTTTGAATCCGTGTGCATGGAAAACCGACAATAACCTATCATGCACTGCGCGGAACACCACGTGCGTGCATCCCAAGAGCCTTATTGACTTTCAAGACTGTTGTCTGTGCTCGAGGCCTATGAATACTTTTCTGCGGAATTCTCGCCATGAATGGACCTCTGCAACGCGTCCATCAATTGCATCTAATCCCAACTCCCGACAGCGTAACTAGCCTCACCTAAACACGAACACGTTCGTGCACTACAGATCCCGCCTCCCCTTCGGTTACCAAATCGGTAGGCAATGATGTTCGGCATCCGCATTCATTTGGTGCAATTGCCATCTACACACTGTGCGTTAGCCCGCCATCCCCTGCGNTGTTCGGCATCCGCATTCATTTGGTGCAATTGCCATCTACACACTGTGCGTTAGCCCGCCATCCCCTGCGGCCTGCCCTTCAGATCCCGCTTCGCCGCAGAACAACTGTCGTCATACATTGCCGGGATCGGCGATAAAACTAGTAATGCACAGGCCACACCATGCTTGTTGTTGCCTTCCACCACGTACTGCACTACGCAGACACTGCCTCACCAATTCACTGAGATTGTTTCCTATGCCAGGCTCTGTTTCGCACATGACTATCGCAGCGCCAGAACAACCAGCAACAGTAGATACAAAATAATGGCGCGCCTGAAACAAAACGGATTTTCAACTGCCCATAAACTGTAACTCCATCAATCTGCACGCATGCGCGGATGCATCTCTGCTCGCCATCGGACGGCATGAAACTGAAACATACGCATGAGCGTGCCGACAGCAATTTTGTCTTTGGTTCTATGTGCCTCCTCCCTGAGCCAAACCGCACGCAATAGCAACACAACAAGAGGCGTCCCCACACCGCGACTGTAGACGGGCGTTCACGAGCAGCAGAGCCCGACGATGCTCACACGCGCACACCTCGGATATCTTCGTAAATTGCATTGTATGCTCCTGTTTACAGACAAACCCTACTCAACCAGCCCAGGAGAAGTGAACCAAGCCCAAGCTTAGTAGCAACGGTGGGACGATGCACCTGGCGTCCTGGAGTGTCATTTTCGATTGGCTTTCCGCTGGAAGACCAATAATAATCGTCAATGTTCAAAGCATGCAGGAAACAATACGTGTGCGCAGGCCGATGTCCTGTTTGCCTTTCGCGTCAAACTCTAACATAAGAGTCGTTTGACGAGTTTTCTGTGTAGTCCGGACTTTGACCGGAAATCCACAACATTCATTAGTTGCACGTACTCCAAACACAAACCAGCTTGACTAATCTCTCCACGCCTCAAACATTCCCCTGCATTGTAATTTGCACCTTCTCCCGCGTTACCAAGGGCGCACGGGGAACCACGGACGACGCACGTTTTCGCGCAATAGCCGTGGTGCTTTACACAATGCCAATCGACTGCGCCGTCAGTTGCCACCAGTCATTCGCTCTTCTTGCTCGATGTACTCCAACTGCCACCATAAAACACCAGCCTCGATGCCAATACTACGCAATACTTGGCACACCGCACTCGGTAGTCGCTGTACCTCTTACCACGTAGTACCGTGCCGATATACTGCCCCACCAACTCACTAATATGGATTGGCCAGATCCTATTTTGTTGGCACATAGCGGCTGAACACCTAGCGCCAGTAGCTACCAGAGCCGAGCGGTACGTTACCAAAACAAGCTCGTACTTCACCGCGCGCTGCAACTCCGCAAATATCCACCCATGTGCATATGCATCTATGTCTGCTTGCATACCAGCTGAAACATAAAAGTGCCTAGCGCCTATTACCATACTGAGACAATGAGTTGTGTTGCGTGCACCAGACTGGTCAGAAAGTGTTACAGTCAACGCGGTCCGCATCTTTGCAACGTCGGCTAACTATTTTGTGCCAAACGTCTGCGCAGAACACCCATCGATCGCAAGCCCAGGAACAGCTTCGTCACGCCGTTCCCCTAGAGACGCCCCCACTCAGACTGCAAGAATGCAGAGTGCACAACAACACAAGGCTCACCCTGGCTCTCCATCAAATACTGCGTACACCCCTATAAACAAATTGACACCTTTTTACCCAGAGCAGGTGAACCAGAGCCAAGCTCGGCAACAACCCCAAAACGATGCTGCCGGCTACAAGGAGCGTTCGCCTCATGCGGATTTACACAGTTTGTGATTGCCGCACCAACAAGCACCAGATCTATTTCAGTCTCTTTCTTCGCACAGTAGCTACCAACATACCTAGCTAGCTCACTAGGCCGTCAATACTACTAAGCGTTCGACACAAATCACCGCGTAGCCCCTGCTGCCTCCCTTAAGGCGTTTCACTGCACCTGCGCTACCTCACCAACCCACTGACATAGTCTGCAATGTCACAGTCTGACTGAAAACCGCATGTTCAAGCGACGAAACATGCCGCTCCAGCGAATGCCACAAAAGGCGTGGACGAAACAAATCAAACTCTCACTTCTCCTCACACCCCACATTCGTAAAAGCGACACACGTGTAAACAGGATTCCCAGTTGCCAGTGGACGGTTCTGCTGCTAAGCGTATACTGGGTGGAAACCACGGCGAGAGATAGTGTCGTCAAAAGAGGCGTCAAATGTGCCGCATCCGGAGATGACAGCCGAAACGCTGCACACCCACAAAATACTCATTCATGCACGCCCTCTGGATGCCCGGATAATACTACAGATATTCTTATCGGCAGGCGAGGATCATGTCAGCCATGCAAAACAAACCAAGTGCCATCACAAGGCCATATGTACAGCAACGCAGCCTGCTGCATTGGAAATCCTTTTCTAATTCGTTTCTCTACACGACCGACGTTAATCGATGCTACTCATTCATTGGGCGTAAAATCATGTGGATGCAATCCAAGGGCTTGATTGGCTTTCAAGACTATCGTCTGTGCTGAACGCCTATGAACACTTCGCTGCGCAATTCCGACCACGAACGAAATTCGGTAACGCATCCATCAATTACACCCACACCGAACACACGCTAGTTTAGCTAGTCTCAGCTAAGCAAAAACACATGCGTGCACTACACATTACGCCTCCGTTTGGGTTAACAAATGGGTACACAATGAGGCTCGGAATCCGCGTTCTATTGGTGCAACCGCCATATACACAGCCGCGTTACCCCGCCATCGCCTGCGCCCTGCCCCTCAGAATTCATCATCTCCGCAGAACAACTGTCGCCATGCATTGCCGGCCTCGGTGACACAACCACTGGTGCAACAACCACCGCATACTTGCTGCTGCCTTCTATCTCGTACTGCACTGCGCAGACACTGTCCCACCATACCACTGAAATTGTTTCCTGTGACAGACTTTGTTTCGCAGATGCATATCGCAGTGCCGGAACACCCATCACCAGTGGCTATAAATTAGTGGCACGGCTGAAGCAAAACGAACCCCCAACTGCCCTCACACTGTAACTCCATCAATATGCACGCATGCACGGACGCATCTCTGCTCGCCATCGG
>HG713081.1:5109-28779 GCA_000499725.1 Eimeria brunetti | reverse complement strand
TGAACACAATGAGCACGGCAAACTGAGGTTAGCATTGTTTGCCGTGATTGTAGTGAGTGTTCACTACAGAAAGCCTTTGAGCTTAGCAGACTACTGTCCTGAGCTGCGATAGGCACGAAAAGATGGCACGCAGTATTTCCAAAGGGGAGCTCACCTACTACCTAGCCCACAGGGATTGTGGTAGTACGTGCTGCTGTTGCCAAGACGACGCGAGCTGTCATGCACTGCACCAGGTCTTGCTGTCACGCAGCTTGCAAGGCAACCCGGTATACAAGCACTCCCTAGCCAGCGTTTGGTGCTTGCGCAAAAACTACAGACTACTGTCATGTACTTCAATAATATTCGGTTGATAGCTTGCATGCACTTAGATATACCAGTACCAACTTCAGACAACCCATGATGCATTTGCCTCCGCCTCTCCGCGCAAGCAGTATAAGCCGTCCTGTGCCTGGGTGGCAATTTTCTTGGTTAGTCACCCAGGTAGGGGTCAAAGTTAAGAGAAGCAACCACACCGTTAGGCAGAGGACGGAAGTATAAAGCCGACAGAAGAGAGCAGGCATGTAGTGAACAGCTGGCCTACACTGTTACTACGTGAGATCCCTAAGTTATACTGAATAGATGCACACACTATAACCGGATACCAAAAACTATGATTCTCGCTGAAGCCACTAATAGACACGATTAACAACCAAATATACTGTCGACTTCCTATTATTGTTAGGAAAGAACACCCAGAATAATAGAACTGATGCCCGTCCCTCGCCGAGGGCCAGGGCCAGAGTCACAGCAACCGCCTCGCACCCAACCCCAAATGGTGCCGGCTGGCGAGCACTGTGATCCAATTAAGCGGCTTTTCTATCTATAAGTGTTAACACTCTATCTAACAGTGTTAACACAATTATTCCTATTTTCATCGCTATTTTTGCCTTACGAACAGCGGATGTGCCTATGTTTCATGAACTAGTCGGGCACTTGCATGAATAAGCTAACTGGAGGGCCGCACTACATTATATTATACTTGCACTTATCTAGCCCCTTCTGAAAGTGAATTTTGCCACTCTAGGTCTCAGAATATAGGCACGTCTCCTGAGTATTGCCACCACTACGCTACATGCGTGCCCGTGTGCCTCTAAGCTAGGTCACTGACTGTGTAAATAAGCTGCTACCGCCACATGGGGTGCTCCTGCACCCTTTTCGCCCCCCTTCACAGGAAGCGTGCAGCAGCGGACGAAAGGGGAAGATGCGGGGTGCCGAAACGAGGAGATGTGGATCAGAGCGGACGGCGGTTCCTGTGACGGTGCCGCCAAGCGCGCAGGAGTGCAGGGCAACCCCGCCGAATGGCTACCGGATTCCCAGGTGGCGCGGTGTTCCGGGGCGCCCCGCCACTTGACCAGGTAGTGGGCCTCGTCGCCGGACCCGCGCTGATCCATGATGTAGTCGACTTCATACTGATCCGTGGGACTGCCTGCAACATCTCGGGTGGGAGGCCACCCCAAGACGGCCTCCTAAGGTTCCAGCTCGGGGGCGCGGGGGCGGTCAGGAACTAACTGGGAGACGTGGAAGACATTTTGGCATTCCTAAGTAGGGGACAACGCCAGGGGGCAAGCAACACTCCCAATGAGTTCAGTAATAACGAAGGGTCCAGAGATGTCTGGGACCTGGAGGGTGGCATAATCAATGAGGCGTTGCTCGAGTTGGATAACCGCCTGTGTGTGTGCGGCTCTCCAATGAAAGGGGATGGCATTGCAAGTCAGGGTAGCAAGGGGACGGGAAATATCAGCCTAATCGGGACCCATAAACATATGACAGTAATTAACAGTACCAGGGAGTGCCGTACTTGCGTCTCATTCTCCAGCACCTCTGGCCACACCGGGACTGCTTCGATCTTGCTTGCTGCAGGTTTTATCCCTTCTGCACTGATGGTATGTCCCAAATACGTAAGTTCGTGGCGCGCGAACTGGCACGTGCAAAATTTCAGGTAAAACTGATTTGTGAGAAAGATGCTTTAACATCTTTCGTAGGAGAACAACGTGAGTAGGAAGGTCAACGGAATATATGAGAACATCATCAAGGTATGCAATAAGTCCATGACATAACAAGGGCTGCAAGTAGGCATTTATGCTGGCTTGAAAGGCAGCGAGCGTACCCTTCAGGCCGAACGGCATGACTTTGTGTTCGAACGGGCCCAAGACTGAGCTGAATGCTGTCTTCCAGGGATCATCTTTGGCGATGCGGATCTGGTGGAAGCCTGCCTATAAGTCGAGAGTGGAAGAGAGTGGAAGAGTGGGATATTCGTTAAGAAGTAACAAACTAAGTCTTCTGCCAACGGCTAGGCTCCGCGAGCAGCGATTCGACTGAAGTTAGCCGTATAGGTTCTGTAGTCCCCATTCCATTTGTTAACTGCCACTTGGTAAATGAGTGTTGCTCGATCTACCGTGCAGAAACATTTTACTAGTTCTCGTTTGATGAGTGACCAATCAGTCATGTCGGTACTGGATTGTTTCAGGTCCATAAAGCACTGTAGCGCATCCTCATCGGGGTATTCTCCAAGAGCCCTGGTGGAAGAGCCATCTTCCTGAACCGTTGCTGCATAGTCATCAAAACGGGTTGCATGTTATTGCCCTTCTCCCGAAGGATAGACGGTGCTGGTACGGATGACGACCGCCGCACACTCATTTGAAGGAAGTAATCCTTCACCCGCTCTACTTCTCGCCTTAATTTGGCTATTTCATCGGGCTGTTGCCCTTGTGGCTGCATTTCCGTGACCGGTTTCTTTGGAGCCACCATCTGAGGAAGTTCTCGAGGAGCTGGATTGGTTAAGGCAGTAGGTTGAGGTGCCGAAGGGCGGCTGGATCGACTTGATTCCCGTACAGTGGACATTCGGCTCGATGGTGTATCAGGTGCACTTATCACCCGGCCGTTACGTAAGTGCATGACGATTATCTCATTGAGGCTTTCTCTCAGAGGTCCCCAGGTCCGTCGAATGGAGTTGTTTGTGTGAAATGAGACAAAGAGGAAAAATAATTAATTTTTCAATATCCCGGAACAGCCCCCAAATGTAGTGAACAGCTGGCCTACACTGTTACTACGTGAGATCCCTAACTTATACTGAATAAGTTTAGGGTTTAGGGGGGAGGGTTTAGGGTTTACGGTTTAGGGTTTAGGGGAGAAGGGGAAGGGTTTGGGGTTTGGGGTTTGGGGTTTGCGGGTTCCCGCTGAGGAAAGAGGGGTCGGCTGTTCTGAACAGAAGGCTGGAGGAGAGGCTTTACGAGGGTTTAGGAGGCTTTAGCTATGAGGGCTTGATACTTCTTCCTTGGGTCTATTGGGGTTTATGAGGGTTTATGAGGGTTTATGAGGGTTTCCTAGGGCTTATGAAGGTTTATGAGGGTTTATGTATGTCTGAGGGTTTTGGGGTCGTACGAGAGCGTTTTGAAGCGCTTTTGAAGGGCTTTGAGGTGGAGCCCCTGGCCCCCGATGGCCTCGGGTTTAGGGTTTAGGGTTTAGGGTTTAGGGTTTACTTTCTTCGTTGGGCTAGGGTTTGGGGAAGCATGGGGGTATAACTTGATACCAAAAATTATGATTCTCGCTGAAACCACTAATAGACACAATTAACAACCAAGTATACTGTCGAGTTCCTATTATTGTTAAGGAAGAAAACCCAGAATAATAGAACTGATACCCATTTCTCGCCGAGGGCCAGGTCCAGAGCCACAGCAACCACCTCTCACCCAGCAGCTGCTTTTCTATCTAAAAGTGTCGTAATCCCTGAAATATTCTATAGTTATCATTCCCTTTCATGATATTAGGCCTCTGGAAGCCAAGCGAAAGCTCCATTGTAGTGTTGCTATCTGCCAATGCTGCGTTCTTTCGTTTTTGCTGTTGCAAGCCCCCACCATGCGGCGAGCAGCCCACGCAGTAAAGTTGCCATTGGCAGTCTAAGACTAAGAGGCCCTTTTTTCTGCACTTGCGATGGGGACAGCGTTTTAATGCCGACATGCCAACCTAAGCAGAAAATGTTATGAGCCGCTTCAAACGCGCAGCACCTATACACACGTGAAGCAGGGGACCTGCTACTCCCCAAACTGGGAAGGCTCACAAGAGGTCAAAAAACAGTGAAAGCCCAGACCCGTTTAGGAGTCGGAACACTCCGCAAGGGTCCGGGTACTCGAGTGTTCCTCCCCATCCGCGGTTGCTGTTCTGCACAAATGAAAAGATGTTCCTCAGCTGAAGGACGCATCCTACGTTAGAAAAAGAACTTGGCGTTTCATTTTGCTGGTGCATTCACTTAAGTGAGGTACGGAAAGCATGACTGTGCATTATGTCAAATGTTCTATACAGACCGGAGCTGGAACGAGTAACCGATCAAGTCCGTGCTTCGTCTGTGATCACAGAGACATCTGTCGATGAAGTAGTGTTTAACCGGCCATTCGTTGCTAAACCGGCAGACGTTGCTACCTCGCGAGCACCTGACGAGTGGGAGGTTTGAAGTTTGAAAAAGAAACAGGAGCCAATGAAGAGAAGCCCAGTTGCTAAACGAAGTGCCTGACTGTCTGGGCGTTGCGATAGTGTTCCATCAGCTATGCCGATGCTACCCTTGACTTACCTGACTGTGAACTTTCTCGGAGTAATCCGTCAAAACCTCAGAGCAACTATTTCATTGTCCAAACATTGAAGATCCCTTACTGCGCGTGTGAACTACTGATAATTGGCGTAACCAGTGAGATGCCTGCGATAGATGTAGTGAGCAGTAACGCAGTCCGTTATCTTCCTTTTTACCGCGTGTGGCTCCATCTGAAGCCCCATATATATCTGGTACCTTTCCACAAAACTATGCGAGTGCACGAAAATTGATTTTTTTTGATTCGGTTGGTTTTTGGCAAAGCGTCACCCCAACTGTTGTGCCGCTGGCTTCGGTTGTCGAAGTCAGGTAGGGTAAGATGATGACAGTTATCTCGTAAAACTTCTGGCTGTTTCTGGTCAAATAAATTGTTTGTGCTGTATCGGGTGGCATTTCCTACACTTCGTCATCCCATATCCTCGAGCCCAGCGACGGTGATGTGTGACAGTCAAGTGAATCCTTTGACGAGATCTTTGCCATTCACTTCTTTTCGGCCCATCAGTCAGCGAAGTGCTACAAACTTGAAAATGTTACTTAGGAGGCACCATATTAAAGCAACGAAATGGGGTTCATAAGCAGTTTACTGAAGACATGCCCAGCCGCACTCCTTCTGTCATACACATTCCACCAACTATATTAATAAGGAAGCTCTTTGGTATATTAACTAACGAATCGCACGCATCTGGCGGCCAGCCCCATGGACCAACGCATGCAAGTGGAAGCCAGCCCCACTGCTACTAGTAAGCGGATAAGACCCGTAGGCAGAAAGTCAGGAGCACGGAGCGGGAGCAGCTGTCTGCATTTATTGAGTACCCAGCACGTCACGCTCTTATAATCACTTGATTTGGAAGAATGGATGACGTTGGTGAACTTGTCGGCGCTGCCGATAGGTCAGAGGCCACTGCTTCTCAACAGGATGATAAAAATCTGGTAAAAGTAGAACTATCAGGAGCAGATAATGCAACGCCAAACGTATCTGATGCAAAGCCCACTCATGTCTCCTTCTTTCTGGATGGAGACAAAGTTGACAATGGACTCTTAGCATCTTCGGATATACCTCCCCCTGCTTCTCCCGCTATAGAGATGACCAGCAGCATTGCCTCAGAGGAAGCAATGAAACCCAGTGCAGAGTCTGCCAGTTCAAGCCAGAATTCACTGGAAAATTTGGATGAAAAGGGCATCACCGAACTAGCTGATCTGATGCAGGACGAGCAGACAGATAGTGCAAATGTTGACACTGAAGCAATAGTGGAGCTGCAACAATCTAGAAGCCTTCCAGAAGCAATCAATTTTCTCTCCAGAACTACCCAAGAACTGGAAGGAAGGGTTAATGTTCTCCTCGCTCAGCACGAAGAAGAGTTTTTCGCTGCATTTCGCTCCCACATGGCAAAAGTACAAAAGCATGTGGAAAGCCTTCAAGCGTGTGCTGACGAACAGAAAAACCTACTGGAGCGAGATTTAAGGATAAAGACGCTTCAGCAGGAATTGCAGTGGTTTGTCAACGAAGCGGTTAGACTCGATCAGGTGCTGCATTGGCTTATCAGCGTGAATCCGCTGTCTGCAAGCATCTGGTGCATTTCTACATAATAAAGTTGGTGCTGTCGTTCCTGTATCAGAACAATGGCATGCCTATAACATCAACGAAAATTCAAGATGCTATATATGTACTCCCAGGTTTGCAAAAGACTAAAAGGAGACCTTCTTAGTTGGCGGGCTCGGACCGATGCCCTGCGAGAAGATCGTGATTTTCTGGAGGCAGAACTAAAGAAGGCAAAACGTAAACTACGAACCGCTCAATTGCAAGGCACTTGCAAGTTCTGCCATTCTTCTCAGGTCAAAAGTAACGTCAATCGCCGCCCGCATTGCTTGATCCAGCACTGCTTGACTCTGCTTCGCTTAATTAGTTGCGAACGCTAGCTCTGTGAATTGTTCTGAGAAGTCTTGGAACATCGGGACAATTCATGGCCCAAGCACACATACACCTTTATTCTGTTAGGAACCTACTGAATCGCAAGGTACCGGCGTCCCGGCACCTAAAGCGATTGCTCCACCAGCCCTAGTGGCGAAGGCAGCCTTCACGGTGCATACTAACCCCCCATACCAATTGGACCCGAAAACGTTGAAGCATAAGTCTTCTGAAGACCCCGAGGTAATGAAGGAAACCATTGAGGACCTGAGGAAACAAGTTTCTTGTCTGGCTGCCACAAACCGCCGGCTTCAGAATGAAGCAAAGCGAAACTCGCGAGTCGAGTAAGCGGAGGACAAACTGATCGACACTGAATGCTACGTCATTAAGATATTCAAACCCTACTCGAAGCCCATCAATGGGGCCGTTGTCAAAATACGTACGTACGGACAGATTTTGCAGCTTGCCGCGGTCAACTGACAGCGGGATCAGGGATTGTGTGGTGGTCTCTATTCAATAGATCGAACCTGATGGCAGCCTCTAAGGCTATTTCAAGGCGCCGGGACTTGGAAGCATTTTTCCTGGAATGCATCAATGATGTCAGGAAAGAACGGAAACTGAGGGGAGCTCCAACCAGCTCAGTGGGTAAGACGTAATACCTGCAGGCATGTTCTTCCACTCTCAAAAGCCACTTTTCAGCCATTGTCTTCAAGAACACCTACTACGCAAGTACGGCCGGGTATACTACATGCGAAGCAGGATTACATGTATCGTCGGTGTAATGCTGCTTCAGGAGACCTTGAAAGGCTTTCCCTTGAAGAGTTCCTAGCATTTGACCGGCGCAGAGTTCTGAACTACTTGCTTTCAAGTGACGAGGTCCTTGTGAGCCATCTCTTAAGCCTTGCACAAAGCAAATTACCTATTATTTGCTCATAACATGCATTACACTAAGGACAGAACCGATTGACGAATTTTCTGTAGCTCTGGATGTTTTCAGCAAAAGTTGTACTCCCTCGTATTTCCGCAACAAGGGGTTATTGACTAAGGGGCCCCTTCTGTTGTCTGAAGCCCACCACCTCGTTCTTTTTTTACAGCTACCTCGGCAACAATTTTGGATAATTAAGCGCTCAACTGTGGGCGGAATACTGTCCCCGGCCTCCCCCACGCTTACACCAGCCCGTGTATATCATCATGGCTGACTGCAATGGAAGGACAGAGGAGACCTTCCCACAATCAGCTTTTTACCTTCTGCCTTCTGAAAATAGCAACTGTGCGAAAATAGCTGTTTCACCCCTGCTGCGGGAGTCAACCTTATTTTCTCTACCAGTGAGGTGAACAACGAAGATCTTGGAACAAGTGCAACACTCATTGTCACTGATTGCTGGTCTTTCAGTCGCCGCTATCTATCTATATACCCATGTATCTACACCAACCTAGATATAGGCATACCTATAGATATATAGATATAGATATAGATATAGATATAGATATAGATATAGATATAGATATAGATATAGATATAGATATATAGATATAGATATAGATATATAGATATAGATATACATATAGATATATAGATATAGATATTGATATAGATATAGATATAGATGTGAATATAGAGACAGATGTGGATATAGATATAGATATAGATATAGACATACAGATAGAGATATATATCTATATAGATATATGGATATAGATATATAGGTACACATATAGATATAGACATACAGATAGAGATATATAGGTATAGATATAGATATGGGCATATATGGATATAGGTATATATATATGTAGATATAGATATGGATACAGATATATAGATATAGATGTAGATATAGATGTATATATGGATATAGATATACGCACATACAAAGATATAGCGGGAGATAAATAAAACTATGGTGTGCGCAGATGCGACTTTCCCCATGTGCAGGTGGAAGCCCTTCCTGTGCGTCAAGGCCGCAGGAGACCATGCAAACAAGCAAACTCAAAGAGGAAAACCAACAATGACATACAATCATTGATTTGTGGTATCTTCAGAGGAGGTTTTTCGGGTCGATGTCATAGCGAGCAGATGCATCTAGAATCCAGCCCCATGGAGCAGCGCATGCGTCAGGTAGCCAGCCCCATTTATGCATTGAGAAGTACAGCCTCATACGAAGCAGCTAACCCCATATATATATCCGAATCCCGTTGGTTTTTAAAAAAAATAATCGGAATAATGTCTCACTTCCTCGGAAGTGGCAGACGTATCGCCCTTAAGCCCGTGAAGGAGCAGCTGGGACTGATCGCCTACTGATCCCGTGAAGTACCAGCTGATCCCTGACCCGGTTTTTCGCCAGAAGGGCCGAAAATAGTGATCTCGGGCTTGCTTTTTGTTTTTTAATTGCTTGCATGCGATTCTTCCGCAGCCAATCGGTAACCTATCTGTTCTCTTCTGGCTGCCTGTCGAGAAGAGTATCGCACTGCATTTGAAACGAACACCTTCCTCACAGACATTCGCCCGCCTATTGCAAAGGCAATCTAGCCTGTAGGGCCGATTCACAGGTCAACTACACTGGCATTCAATATCGCTATACAGTAACTACACCGCCATCGTACCAGCCTAGGCTTTAGCCGACGTAGAGCACCGGCCAGCTGTCGTTCTTGCTTGGCTAGATATGCACGGAATTTCCACCTGCCTGTGCCCTCGTGGGGCACCGAATGACCATGCAAATGACCGACAAGAGCGTGAACCATCTGCCAGTGCGAACAACAATTCAGGCCGCACAGGCGGCGAGTATCAAGATAGCCCAACTGGAGCATATGCTATGGTAGACGCTCCCCTTTCATGTTGCGGAGGTGCGCATCTGAAGACTCCCGTTTCTCGAAACGGTCGAGCTTGCGGCAGTGCACCACCTGCAGTAGGACCGCACTCTGACTACTTCGCGTTAGAGCGTACGGTGCAACATGTCGCCCGTCCAGCAAACAACCGTCCGCTGCAGGGTGGAGTTGAAACTGCTCCATGGAAATTCAAGAGGGAGGGGTTTATTCTTTCCTTTGTTGGTCCCCTCACCGATTCGTACGATGTCGAGCCGAGGAAACTTGGCCAAGGTACTTACGGCAGTGTCTGTAGAGCTGTCAACAAGTCGACGAAGACAGTGAGAGCTGTCAAAACGATCAGCAAGAGCAAGGTTCGAAATGTCAAGCGATTTAAGCAAGAAATCTCAATTATGAAGTCCCTTGACCACCCGAATATCATGTTAGTCCTCCGTCTATTTACAATGGTGCAGTTCCAAAAGCATGCCGCTAAGTGTACGAAGAGCTACCCTAGATAACATTTATAGTGCCTAGCCCAGACAGGCATTGCTAACTCGCGTTCAGTTTCATCTGCTGTTAGCACTTTGCGATTGTCGTAAATAATAACTCGCTGGCACGCAAGAAATGCTGATAATATTGTTTGGTCGGTCATGAGGGAGAATCAGCGTAAACCACAGGTCACTGCAATGTGTACTTACCCTACTGCTCGTTTCGCCACAAAAATCGGCCTTAAATATATGAGGGTTCTAACAACTCTTAGTGCAAAATGCCAAAACTTTTCAGGACTTCAGTGTGTATACAAATGTAATGCGAAGTTCCAAAACTGGCCGATAGGGCCAACAGTGCGACTATTATAGAAAAAGAGCAAAAATTCTCTATTCCGTCTGTTCCATGAAAGTCCAGCGACTGTGTTTATTTTGTTGTGCCCAGAAAGCTTTTTGAAACTTTTGAAGATCACAAGAATGTGTACCTCGTGATGGAGCTGTGCAGAGGTGGAGAGCTATTCGATCGCATCATTGAGCAGGGATACTTTTCGGAAGCCTACGCTTGCTCGCTCATGCGTTGCATTCTGGCAGCTCTGTTCTACCTTCACAGACATGGCATTGTACACCGGGATCTGAAGCCAGAAAACTTCATGTTTCTTGACAAGGGCAAAGATGCTCCCTTTAAGATTATTGGTACGTACATTTGCAGTCCGGCCCATAGCCATCTAGGCTCCTTGTATGCTAGCACGGAAGTAGAAAGGCGAATAGCCATATTTTAAGGCGCTCACAGCACTTCAAGTGGAATTGCAGTTTGCTACAGCTCACGGAAAGGACGAAAACCCGATTTAGCTGAACCGACCCGCTTTCTGACGAATGGTCGGGTCATCAAGTAGAGCGCAAACAACCTGTGGCCGTTACCAGCCTAGTAGGCATTGTTTTGTGAAGTGATCTGTGTTTAAAAAGGGGCTGCAGACGATAATATTTGCTGGATCCTGACAATATGTTCAGAGGGCACCTTCTGCCTTTTCTGAAATCGCTTCTTTAAGCATGTCTTGTCTTGTTAACAGACTTCGGCTTAGCAACTCGGTTCAGTAACAACTCGTACATGTCCACCCGAGCGGGCACGCCTTTCTACGTAGCTCCCCAAGTGCTACAGGGCAAATACACCTACAAGTGCGACATGTGGTCCGCTGGAGTTATTTTGTACATACTTCTTTGCGGCTACCCCCCTTTTCACGGAGAAAACGACGCGGAAATTCTTGCTCGCGTCAAAGTAGGAAGGTACAAGTTCAACGAGCATGACTGGAAAGGCGTTTCCAGTGAAGCGAAGGACCTTGTTCGGAAGCTCATGGCTTTCGATCCCCACCGTAAGACCTGGAATTCAATCATAGTCTTTAATCACAGATCATAAAAACAATGCATCATCACATAGATATTCCACCAATTGCTGCTTATACTGAACTGGCTAGTTAATCTTCAGGGTGGCGCTGGTCGCAAGTTGAGATGCACTTTCAGTCAGAAAGAACAACTTTCCATTTAGGGCCAGCAGCGACGCGCATTTTTCTCAGCGTGTTATACAAAATCGGCATGTTCAAAGACTGCTGACTATTTATTTGCTGGGTTGCAGCGTTGCGCTGCAGAACGACTTTCAGCCGAGCAGGCCCTTAATCATCCGTGGATTAAACACTTTTCTTCAGCTCCCAACCCGGCAACAGATGCTCCATTCAGCCGCACAATGCTGGACCATTTCCGGGTGAGCATACTCTCAACTGCAAAGCCGAATGGGTCAATCTGTTAACCACAATGCTCCCTCTTCATGCAAGAATTGCCAAGTAGAGGGCACTGCAAGCTGGACGCAGTTCTACAGCCAATATGATTATTTAGAAACAGTCATGCCGAATCTACGAACAAAACGTGATAATGAGATCCAGATATCGGTTGGCCTGTTTGCAGGCTTTTCAAGCTCTGTGCAAATTGAAGAAGGCAGCGCTGACAATTATCGCACAACAGATGAATGAGACGCAGATCGAGCTCCTGACTCACACATTTCTTGGTGCATCAACGGTCTCAGTGTTGCTCTTTTTTGCGTGCAGAATCCGCTAAGGTCACCTAAGGTAGTTGCACTATCAATAGATTGCAGATGGAGTAGAGGTCACGCGATTTCTGGACATTTCACGCCAACAGTTACCTTGCTGGTTGCAAACTTTTGCCTTCAGCACTGGACGAGGACGGAGACGGAAGCATTACGCTTCAAGAGTTGCGAAGTAAGCCCCGGTGCATACCAAGCTTGGCTTTTAAACTTTTTCTTTGAAATCCCTGGCCAGAAAATTCACTTTTCGACAACAAGACTAGAGGACCGCGGACAAAATAGCCGCCATTTGTTGGAACCTCGAAACAGCTCGCCCGTGCTTGCCCAGAGCTCGCATGTTCGTATGTGCATATTCAGCGAAACCTCGTGGGCATGTGCATATTCAGCAAAGGCTCGTGGACCAACACACTAATTGGTGCTGAGGTTACGCGTTTGTAAATGCAGCTGGTCTTAAAAAGGCAGGCATGAAAGATATCCCTAGCGACCTTGAACAACTGATGAACGACGTAGACTCCGATGGCTCAGGAGTTATAGACTACACGGAGTTTGTCGCGGCCACTCTTGATAAACGGCAATACATACAGGCAAGTTGCTTGATGATTACTTGAAAGGCCTGTACCTTAGGAGATTTTCCCTGATTTTCGGTGCCGTGGATTTCCCAGAAGGCAGGGCGCGGATCTCTCCTTCTGAGCTCTCCTTGTGCTTTAGGGCATCTGCTGTTCCTGCACCTGATAGCTTTGTGAGGTACGTCTATACTTGCTAGACATCCTTCTACACACTTTTCGGGCGAACTGAAGCTGGATTTCTGCGTTGTCACAGGAAGACGTGTGCTGGGCAGCGTTTCGAGTCTTTGACTTGGATGGAAATGGCCGAATATCAGCTCAGGATCTAGCGCATGTTCTATTAAACACAGATGTGCAGTCCGTATTCCCTTCTCCTGGAAGTGGGAACAGTGCCCCGCATTCAGCAACCCCAGCGGAGGATGACCCTCAGCGGGAAGGCCACAAAGGAGCAGTTCACCGCCTCTCTCCTCAGGAAAAACATCACCAAATGCAGCAGATCAGGAGCATAATTCGTGAAGTAGACCGGAATGGAGATGGAGAGGTTGGTTGCGCTGGTTTTCAGTCCGCTGCACTTGACCGAGCGTAGTATACGGATGCTGTTATATCAACTTAGGGTCCAACTCATTTGCGTCCGTAGGGCCCAGTTGTTTGTGAAGAGTGAATCGCAAGAAAGTCATTTCTTAGCTTTATTCAGAAGGATATATAACACAGGATGGATCTTGCAAGTACAATGCTTGGAATGCCTTACAGAAGGAATCTGATGTGCTCCTTTAGTTGTGTAATATTAAATTGAAACGAAGCAAAGATGGAAAACACGCCCATCGCCTGCATGCGCTGCAGATAGACTTCGATGAGTTCATGGACATGATGCGCCGGAGTACCATGTACGGTCTTTGACTGTGGTTGCCACTATGTCTACTTCAAAAGCAAATACGCCTATAGTTTAACTACACCGATATTGTTCCCTCATACCACAATCCCTTACCAGTCTATCACTTTACCCCGGCAAATCCAACGACGGAGTTCAGTATCTCTCTGTACAACGAAAGCATATAACTTGCAGTCCTAGGGAGACTAGTTAATCGCTTTCCTGCATGCTCGCACGGCTCGCCAAATTTTTCTTTGTCTCCGTTGTGCTGTAGCTGCAGCTCCGCTCGCATGAGCGTCGCATAGACCGAAACACCACCGTTTGCATATTCGTCGATGGATGCGACTGGTGCTTTTACTTCCATGCCATTGTCAAATACTTTGCTAATGCGTTTGACAGTAGTACGGTAACTCAACGCGTCAGCTGCAAGGAAGAAAAAGGCATGGGAAGACCTCTTCTTCCCTGTGTAGCAGAAGACGGAACCCCACTATGAGCAAGGCGAAAAGGAAAATATACATGCAGAAAATTCACCTCTGCGGAGACGCCACCTGCAAGGAGCTGCTATAGCGGGCAAAGGGCATTCGCAGTTCAGTTCAACTCAATCGCAACACGCCAAGTTACCTGAGGATCTTGCATGTGAAAGCTCGGTTTCGCCGAAAAACAGCCGCTGGGACCCACCAGGCCAGTGTGTATCTATGAACTGGGTTGCGTTTGACGCCTGCGCATACTAAGAGTGCTCAGTGCGTTGCAGGCCCAGCTCATAGACGGTTTGCAGAAGCGCGTCTTAACCTTCTTGTATGGGGTGCCATGTAGCAGCGTGCCTTTTCTTTTACAAGGGAGTGTTTCGTATAATTGCAGGAGAACCCCCTGGTAGATCGTTCAACTTTCGTTGCTTCACTTTTCGGAAGTGCAAAACATCGTTTGAATCTACACGCTCGTCACACAAGGGACAGCAGTTGCTAATTGGCGACAGCACAAATGAGCAACACCAAGATAGCAGGGCAAAACGCAAATTAGACTGAAAAAGTGGGGCATTCCACAGAATATGGCATCAATTGCCCTCTCGTTGCCTCGAACAGAAAACGTTGGCAGGCAAGGATACTTGGCACAAAACAGGGATGTTATATACTACAACTTATTTAAGCTTGCTTACGCCTCACATGCCTTGGCTGTTGCTTGTTGTACTCACGGCATATGCTTGGCACCCCTAGAATCCCCTTATGAAGAGAGAAGTCCCTCTCCTTTACTCCTTTGGATGCTCGCCTTTCTACTTGTTTTCTGCCTGTGTGACTTCCACTCTGGCCGAGACAACTGCTTTTAAGCTGTTGCCTCTATGAACCCAATGATGCCGGTTTACCATAGCTGATATCGCATACAGAGTATTACCAAAACTGGGGATATTCAACATACATTCTTATTCAGTAAAACAAACAGGGCAAAGGCACCAGGATAGTTTTGTGCTACTTTCTCGAAGAAAGAAAGGTCTGCTGTACCCACACGCCCCGGCGAAGCGGCCCAACGGGATGGGGCTGCAAGAGGGGACAGTCTAGCACGTGTAGCAACGCCTTGTTGCACTGTCAGAACACACTCACTTGGGGTCCAAACCCGCATATATCTCTTTTAGGTTTTTATAACTAGCGAAGGTATTGTGTGCGTGCTGAAAACGTGACAACCAACGCGTCCACCCACATCAACACGCTTCCTATGAGCACAACGACCACGGCAAACTGCTAGGTTAACATCGTTGCCGCGATTGTAGTGAATGTTCACTGGAGCACGCCCATAAAAGGAAAAAAATGAACTGGAAACTCGTGAGTTTGGTCAGCTGTACCGACGGAACTACAAGGCGGATAAAAGAAACCCTATGGCCACCTCGCCGCCTTGCATCGTGCGGCTCAGCGCTTCGACCAGAAGAGGTAATTGTTGCACCTGCATATCTGCCTCGAGTCAATTGTGTGGTTGCCCGACTTTGTACTAATGGTCACAAGGCGCTAATGCCGCTTACTACAGGCTGTGGAGCGCATCTTGTTCGTGAATCGGAGGCGACGTGGTACTTCTGAACCGCGCATTCACTGGTGCAGGTTCTGTGATACTGCGGTGCGAATGCCAGACTGGAAAAGGACAAACTGTGGGCAAACGATGCGAGCTCAATCTACGGGCATTGTAACATGCTGCACAGGTTTTACGCTGGACTAGCTTACCACAACATTTTGTCGTAGCACTTCGCAGGTGCGTCAGTGGAGGGCACATATGATGCCAGAAGATACTGTTGGGACAGATGTGCAGCTAAGCAATTAGACAGTGTACTGTTAGAGCTACCAACAGCATTTCCATCAGCTACCGTAGGAAGAATATATTCAATGAACAAAGAGACCAGTGGCCACAAGGCTTCGACGCAGTGCTGAGTCGTTGCCGGAAGCGAATGAGAAGTGCAGGCACCCCACTGCAATTACTTTAAAAAGGTTGCTATTTTAATGCGGGTTCAATTTAGTTAACATTCACGCAACAGTACAAGTATGCACAATTGAATCAAGAAATCTTATGCGTCCTAAAGTAACAAGGCGCAACCCCCTAGCCACCTACTGCTCGAAGGCCCACGATGCCGCACCGAACCTACTCCTGAAGCAACATCAAGCTTTACTCGGGGGTACAAGCAGCCCCCCAATGCTGATGTGGAACTCGATGGGCACAATGAAGGGCAGGCAAACAAACAAGGCGGGATGTGGAGCATGCACGCCGAGAAGCTCTCTAACAAAATCACAGTACAGCCACAGTTCCCGCTGGTCAGGAAGTTCGTCCTACTTAGGCGCCTGAAGGCGTTAGCAATATGTTCATTTCGCTACTCTAATATGCTTTGCAGAGCCCAGTAGACCCCAAAGGCAGCGCATTCCATACCTGCCCTCGTAAATTGGAGTACACGTGGACTCCGTTTGGCCTTGTGAATGTACCTGCAAAACGCTCTGACAGGTTTCACATGATTGCTTCTACCATACTGAAGGGGGAATGGAGGATATTCACACCGAAGGCATGCTAGGTTTCAGCCCGGGTGAGAAGGAGCAGTTTCAACATCTGCAACGTGCGCTGCAACTGCCACCCGCTCCACGTCTTTTTGTTGCTTTTTGTCGGTGTCGCGGGAGCCAAGACAGATACGACGACGATAGAGGCCATCCGCAGCTAGCCAGTTTCCCCTTACACTCGTACGAACGTCCATAAGTTCCTTGACTTCGCATCGAACTACCGCAAATTCATCCCCGGATTCGCCTGCATTACCCGCCGTTTAACGGGTCTAAATGATCTATTTGGATATGAACCACCAGAAACCCCCTCAAACACCTGGTGTCGTCTCTAGCTCCCTTGCTCCCTAATTTCGACAACCGACGCCAGTCAACAACTGCTGGGGTGATGGTCTGTCAAATACCAACGGAATCAAAATATAGCTTCTGTGTGCTCACATAGCTTCTTGGAAAGAGACCGAAAACATCTGGGTCCCGAGAAGGAGATACACTGGGTATAAAGGAAAGCAAAGAACTGCGTGACTGCTCACTGCTTGTATCGCAGGCAGTTCGCTGTTTACGCACGTTATCAATCCTTTCCAAACCTGATGAAGCTTTTCGAACGCTTGTACAGTAAAGGTGTTCCTCACCGGTTTTGTCGGCCTTCTCAGAGCGACTTCACATTCAGGTAAATCAAGGGTACAATCAGCATAGTCGGTCGAACACTCACGCGACGCCCAAGCGCTCAGGCAATTTGCTTCGGAGCTGGGCTTCTCTTCACTGGCTCGTGGTTCTTTTACGAACTTCGAACCTCCCACTCCTCAGATACTCGCGTGGCAGCAACGTCTGCAAGTTCAACGACAAATGGCCGGTTAAACACTACTGCATCGACAGAGGTCTCCGTGATAACACACGAAGCACGGAGATGACCGGCTATTCGTTTCAGCCCCGCTTCTTATCTATCCTTTGAAACAATGCACAGTCATTCTTCCCGTACCTCACTAAAGTGAATGCAGTAGCGAACTGAAAACCCAAGTTCTTCTGGTAACCTAGGCTTACGAAAGAATTCTCATTTACGCAGAATGGGGACAGCAGGTGCCGAAGAACACGCGAGTACCCGGTTTCTTGCAGGCTATTCCGATTCTTAGACAGATGCGGGCCGGTCTGGGCCGGTATCCTAGGTGATTTTGTACTTGATTTAACTTCCGCTTGTCGAAGCATTTATGTTGCGGTGGATAGACTGAGCTAATACGCCCACTTCATTTCCTATACAAATTCAGTTACAACAAAAAAAGCCATCATTTACTCACAGTTGATCTCAGTAAAATCCATGATTGCCCGAAATGCATCAATATTGACGGAGCTGCTAGGTTTGGTAGCGCCTTCTGGTGCGAATTCCACCCCGCTGCAGATAATTGTGTGTACCAGGCTCAGATGTAAGCAAAGCAAACCATCTTTTCGGCACCGGTGATCGCAGCAGACAGTTATTGAACATTTCGACTCGCATGCAGCCTGTCTGCTAACTCCAAGTTGGTATTCTAGCCAGCGTTGGACCGCGTACTACCCTCTCCTCCTACACGCAATGCACGTCCCCATGTGCTTCCGCGGCCCCTGAAGGGGATTGCATTGCCTTGCTTTCTTACCCTTTCTCTGCTCAGGAAAAGGGGCCCCAGTCGCAGGTTGCTCCTTGCTCTTTCTGCTTGCTCTGCCTGTCAGCGTCGAGCTCACGAACATGTAGCTACTTGTACAACAAAAGTGCCTTTACGGCTGGATGGCAACAAGGCTCTTCGCCTAGGCCAGCTTAGACAGCAGCTCGTTATCGGCACCGGACTTCGCGGTGAACAACCGCAGACACTGAGCCATTACCCATTTCAAAAAGCCTCGAAGTAGTCACGTTTCAAAATTTTTTTTTTCAATTCAGTATGATACACGCCCCGCCATAGTACCGAGTACCCCTTAGCTGTGTCGGTATGCTGCTGCTCCAGCTGCCGGTGTTGATGGTGCCGCTGCTGCTGCTGCTGCACTCCTTGTAGATGCTGCTAGTGACTTGCTTGCAGCGTCTGTAGCTGCTGTAGTTGGCCCAAATAGATGTAGAACAAAATAAACATTTGCCGGTTTTTATAACAGCTGGGGCAATAGGGGGGGGCAAATCGCTGTCTAGCCGGCCCGAAGCGTGGCGTCCAGCCCCAAATAAGAACATTAATAGCGTTGTCGGCAGCTACGCTGCTCTCGCTGTAAGAAAGGGAGATGCCACCGCACAACAAAAGATCTGTAGCACATGAGAGCACATAGACGAGAAAGTATGAAGGCCTCCTTACTTTTGCCACAGGAAGTGTTACCCAATAATTACACAACGCTCAACGTAGGCTGTATCGAGCATATTCACGGTTGAAGTGACTGCCTCGGAGTCACGAAGTGCCTGTATATGCTCCTGGGAAATTGCTTCGCACACGCGATCCTCAGAAGCCTACACTGATCTTTGAATTTTTAGCCATTTGGCGTAATATACGCGTTTTCTGTGGCAGCTGCGATAGGGGCTACATGTATTTCCAGGACCTCAATATCGTTCATTGGCGGCTTTCAGCCATGACTTCACTGCTGGGGATATTTCGGTGATTCCCTGCGACGTTCTAGACAACCACCATCAGTAGTACGATGACAATTCCGAGTTGAGTACAAGTCGACAACGTAGGCCGCCTAGTTGACCCGAGAGCAAAGAGCCAGAGGCCTTGTTAAACTCGTGGCGAGTTTCTTTGTCTGCTCGCTCTCTTTCCCGCTTCAGAAAGCGTGCAGAACCACAACGACCAAGTCGCCTGGGTTATGTGTTTCTGTTGAACAGCGTTTGCCGTAGTTCCCCGCCTCAGCAGGTTGTGCTTTTCTGATGCATTCGCTAGTTTTTCAAGCTGTGTGAGGAGATGAGAAACTGTGGGACATACGGGTTTGGCTTTCAGCAGCCAGATCTAGCGGCGGGTTAGGTGATGGTGTTTTAGCGCATTATAGGGACCACAGAGAGCAGAAGGTTGAAAGGCGCACTGTTGGGTGATGAACCTATTCCTCACAAGGGAGTAAATCAAGCCGCTTTGATGAGTCCCACTGGCTACAGAGGATCAAATACTATACCAAACTGCTGTTACTGCGTATGATCTGTCTGTCTGCCTCTGGATAGTTCGCGGTAATCTTGTTGCGGTCTACGCTAAGTGGCTTCATGGACTCCCGCGAGAAGGCGCTAAGCGGTTCCTCGCCAGTAATATTACCTTTCTGAATGTCGTAAACCTCCAGATATGCTGTAATGTGCTCGAACATGAACTGAAGTGGGCAAATTAACTTAGCCTACTCACGACACAGTCAACGCTAGCGTGGCCTCTAACTGATGGCAAACCCACTATGCAGTCGATTGATATATCCGCCCAGCTCCGTTCTGGAATCGGAGATGGGTAAATGAGGACATGTATGTCGGCTGAGAGGCATATGCTAGGCCGCCGAAAGAACGCTGCCACTCCATTACGTAACAACCCCATCGTCGCCCGCCAAAGCAGGATCTTGCACTTTGCGCAGAACTACTGCGCGAAGTCGAGCTGGAACGTACAATCGGTGGAGTCTACGCATCGTACTATACGACAAGAGGCCACTGTCGAGGCAGCAACACTTGTCCCACGGCAGGTCGTTGAGTTTGGCAAAAATCACTGCCGCGTGAGCGTCTATGGAATGATAAGAGACCAATTTGGGAAGAAGTGGGAATCATTGGGCTAATTGCAAAACACTGTGCCTGACCTGTAGGGCGTCGGGAGTCTGTGTCGAAGATCACGTTGGTGCTACGTTGTTGTTGCCCTGGGTGTAGTCGATGCTCATGCCGTAGCGCGCTAATTGGCAAAGCTACCAAACAGCTCTTTCGTTGTTGTAATCTAACGCTCTTTGTCAGGCCTGTCACGGCTAGATGATCGGTTTGGGTGGCTAGGGGCAGCCCATAAACGTAATGACGGCACATTTTTACTCCTTACTATTCTGCGTAGAGCTTTTCCTTCCTTGCCGGGTACTTCTGCCCTCTTTCTGTGAAACTTCTGCTGCAGAGGCACAAAACCATAAGAAACAAATTGCATGTATAAATACGAACAATCATGTGCTTTGGCGAACCACAGGGTCTCGCGTATCAGTTACAATGCACACCACAGACACAAGTGCTCCTAGGGTTTACGGCTCAACCAATACATCTCCCCCCTGCATATTGTCATATATACCGTATTCATTGCTACTGCAAGAAATAGTTGTTGACATGCCACACCAGTTCGGTAGATGTAATGACTAGCCCAAAAATCATGCACGCGCACTTTAATATGCGAGTGCGTGTATGGAACGCGTGGTGCACTGCAACATGCAAAAACGACTTAGCAAACCTCTATAATGAATATGCTGCCGAGTCCTGCAAACGAATGATAGGCTTGCCTGTTGGGGGTACCGTGAACTTTTGTTCCGCGGTGATTTTGCTGAGCGGCCTAGACTCGACGCACATGCATCACGCCGTTCATCATAGCTGGGCGGCCAGCAGAGATGGGAACACTCTTCATAAATTGTTCATAGGAACATTTATTGCCAGACGGGATGCAGAGACCGAGCTTCGTTCAGCTCGCTGAGGCTCCCGAAAGGCGGTTGCCCCCCCCATCAAGGAGCAGACCATGAACAATCCTTATTGTGCAAGAAGCGGAACACCATAGGCCTTCTTCAAGATATTCGGGAGAGCACTGAAGAAACAGTTTCTCATATATATTTCTTTTGGAAGCACCTCTGTTGATAACCACTGTTGTGCACCAGGGCAGCCTGATGTTGGGATGAGTTTCGTTGCTCGCATCCGATGAAACACGCGATGCTACAAAGTATAACGCGGGTAGTCCATATTATTGAAGAACCATGGTGAGCTGCAATGTTTCAAAAGGTTCCTTAAAGGCAGCTGACCTCCCTTACAGTCCCAGGGCCCTTCAGCACAGTGCCCTTAGGATTCTTTATCGGTGCCAGATGAGGCGTTCAAGGATAGGCTGCAGCTTAGGGCAACTAGTGCTGCAATGTAGACTGACGATATGTAATAACAACCAGCCCCGCTCTGCTGCATGCACTAACTGCGGACACAACAGACAATTAACAACCACGTCAACGGCGCCATTGTCAGCCCTCAAGCAGTTACAGAGATAGGTGCCAACCTCCCACAGACCAAACTATAGTCCATGCTGCACGTCGGTGGTCGAGATAATCGGCGGTGTTCTTCAATAATTGTTACTGCTGGAAAAGCAGTTTCCGCTGGACAGTGTGCTGAAATCGAGCTTGTTCCTGTTCCGTGAGCCTCCTGAATGTTGGTATTCTCCTCACCAGAGTGCAGATCGTGATCAATTTCCACTGTGCAGGAAAAGAAGTGGCCGAGTTCTTGAAGATTTTCGGGAGAGCCTCCCATATCTCATACATCTTATTTTCGAGGTATCTTTCATAACTATCGCAGCTGCGGCGTTCGCAGCTCTGCTGACGGGTTCAGATTCGTTCCTCTGAACAGTGTTCATCAACAATGCAATCCTACCAAGTGAAGCGAGAGCCCTGTACCTCATCCACGGAACACCACGACGGGCAGTGAGGCCAGGAGAACTAAGGTACAAATTCTTTAAAGGCGCTGATATCCCCTTCCCTACTTCCAGGTGTCCTTGGAGCACCAGCTCAGGGCCATAGGCCATCGGAAGGCACGCTGCCCTATATGAGTTGCAGCTCGCCTCGCCGCGACTCATGATGCACGTCAGCCCCACATGCAAGCACAAACAATACCTCTATGCTGCGTATACTACCACTGTTGACAATTGTTGAGCATTTCTGCTTGCATGCAGGCTGCCTGCATATAAAATACAAAGTGGACATACCCCAGCAGGTTACGGAAAGACTGTGCTGGTACTACAACTCTCTTGCTGCCTGGTTGCATTAGCAAACGAAGACCCCAGGTGCACCCACGCGCAAGTCCCCACTTGATGCATGTGCGAGCCCAGTAAAAAGTTGCTAAACCTTTAACTGGCCATCAGCAACCGCCCTGCTTGTCGTCGAAGCAGAGGCAAAACCCCCGTGTGAGCTTCCCGCAGACGGACTGTGGGGGCTGGGCTGTATGCAGGGGCGTGTGCTTGCCGCTGTTTGCGTTTGTTCGGAGACTGGAAACTGTGCAAATTGATGGGGCTGTTGCATTTCAAATGCAATAGCGTTAATAGGATCTCGGCGGGGGTTGTTAGGCCCACGGCGTACAGACACCCCAGCAGCAGGGGCTACTCATTGAGAGGAGAGGTAGCTGGGCGCGCGCTGTGACGGGGGCTGGCTGGGGTCTGTGGTAGTTCGGCTCTGTTTTGTATTTAGGGCTTGGCTTTTGCAGCGTTTGTTGGTGGCTGTTTATTGTTTATTCCTTCTTTTGAAGCTGCAGCAGCTGTATTCTTCTTGCTGCTGCTGAGGGGCTGGGAGAAACCAACACGAGGTGGGGATTCGGGGTGTGACGGCTGCTGGTGCGGTGCCTGTATGTTCGAATTTCAACTTTCTCCACTTTTCCGCATTGTCTCCTGTTCGTTTTTAACTCTTTTTCCTTGCATTTGTCCTCTGGCCTCAGCCCAAACCGCCGCCCTAGCCCCCACCCAGCCTCCCGTTGCTGCGGCTCCCCCCCGCCTTAACAGCAGGCGGGTAGGGGCAGCCTTCACTTGCATGCGGTTAATGTTTGTTGGGTTGGCCTCTGGCTCTACCCGCTGCCCCTTTTCTTAGCTTTCTTGTGGAGACGGGGGGGGGAAAGGGGCTTAGCCGCAGGCCTGCCTGCTGCTGCTGCTGCCTGTTGCTGTGTTGTGTTAAGGGGGGTAGGGAGGGCGAAAGGGATAAAGAAAGGGGGGAGGGGTATGGGGTTATAGCAGCAGTTTCTGTGCTACAAGTGCTGGAGTTGGGCGCTAGAGGGGAGAGGGGCAAATAGCGTCCGTTTTTGGTTTTTCTCCTTGTCCTTCCTCTCCCTCTTCTCCTCCTCCTTCTCCTTCTTCTCCTCCTTTTTCTCTTCTCTTTCTTTTATTTTCTTTTTATTCTTTTTCGCCCCCGTACAGCCCTCGCCCCCTGCCTCTTAGCTGCTGCTGCTGTGCACGTGTTTGTGCTGCAGATCGAAGGGAGCGCCAGCCACGGCTTGGCCCTTTTTCCTCTTCATCTCCTGCTTCCGCTATTCTATTTCTCCCCCTCCTCCTCCTGCTCCCCATTCATTTTATTATTCCCTTTCCAATTAGAGTTATTACTGGGGGCCACGAGCAATGAGCGGGCAAGGCAGGGACGAGGGCCCCGAGCGGCCAGAAGACAGGGGGGCCCCCTCTCGCGAC